>CAOJBK012863155.1:0-15426 GCA_948294925.1 Codiaeum variegatum
TTCATAATGCTTTGGTTTCATGACTAACCTAAGAAAATTATAATCGAGTTTGGAATCCATGAAGTTACTATTCCCATAACTTAGCTCCAAGGCAATTCAATCACAAATTTAATCATCTAATCAGAAAAACATAGCTAGAATAGAATCATTCAACCTAAGCATTCCTCAAACTACTCAATCGATCTTTCTTGGGAATCAAAAATTTTCTTTCTATACTTTTGTGCGATTACTCATGAAACTTTTCAAATTTTCCATGAGACCTGACTTAGCCAAACTCGTCATTAGTCTTTTAATGCAAAAGTAAACGCCATATGGTGCCGACCCCGGTTACTCAACTAGTCACGAAACTGTTTAGCCGGGTACTAGCACTATTCTTGGTTTCGCTTTAGATATTGAATTTCACAATGAGAAACCAACATAATATATAATAATTTTCAAAGTCCCATTTTGTATCTTTTTACATACTTTTTCATGAGTGCACCTTATTTTCATTTCTGTTCCATTTCCCAAGAAAACCAATCAATAATTCAAGTACTAGCTCTAGTTTTCTAACCTAATTCATGCATGGAAAAGGACTAGACACTTAATCAGTGACTAAATACCCTAAAACTTAGTCACAGGAACCATGCCAAGTGGGCTCCTAATATCAACCATGATGTTCAAAGTTTAATCAAAAGCCAAGGTTATATGTGAAAACTAGAGTCTATGTAAGTGACAAAAAAAAATTAGCTCAATTTTAAAGTCCTATCAAAATGTAGTGAAGCCTATAATGCCTTATGGATAGTTTTGCTATTTTTTATTTTAGGCATTCATTTATAAAAGAATGCAATTAAATTCAAAATGAAACCCACCCCTCCCCCCCCCCCCCCCCCCCCCCCAACATTTAAACCACACATTGTCCTCAATGTGTGTGAAAAGAAGGCAAGAAGGGAGAGAGAATACTTCCCTAAAAATAAAAAGTGTCAGACTGTTTGTAACATCACTTTCTGAGCGAAAGTAGAAAATTAAGTACTACAGACCAAAATAAGTTATGGTTTCACATCAAAACCCAAAAGAATAGCACAAGTGAAAGATCAATATCACAAAAAAAAATAACTAATAACAAAAACAAATATCCCTAAAGAGTACAAATAAAAATTAAAAAAATATAAAAAGAAAGATAAAACAAAAATAAATATGAGTAAAAAGAAGAAGAAGAATCAACCACCACACTAGAATGAGGGGCTTAATGAGCCACTCCCATTATCACTGTCATCATCCTCCTCAACATCATCTACCTCTGTCTTGGGTTTGCTACTAGAATGGGAGGCAGTGGCCGGCGGGCTGCTAGAATGTGTCTCTGTTTATGGTTTATAACTTTCTACCACTTCCATTAATGGGGCCGAAGATGATGCACTTGACTGACTTGAGACTGGTGGTATAGAGGAAAAGGCACCTAGATGGCCTAGGGCTAGTACTGGCTGGCCTAGAAGGGAGGTAGATCAGCTTGGTTTCTTAAAATGTATCTTCTTGAGGATTTTAAATAGAATTTTGTTTACCCAGTTGCATTGCTTGCATTCCTCTCTAACCTCCTCTAAAAGAACTTGTTGATGCCTTTGTAAATGGCAAATGTTTGCCTGAATGTGTCGTATATTATCCTCAACACTTATCCTTGGGGCATTAGCGAGCGAAGGCGGCTCATCTGAAGAAGAAGAATATAAGGCATCGGCAGGTGGTGCTGAAGATGGCGCTGCTCAATGCCGCTTTACTTTCTTCTCTTACAACATAGACTGAATACTTTTAGCATCAATTAGCTCCATTGCCCCACCATAGTCATATCGTAGACTCTATCCATTAATCCCAAATTCCTAGACATCGTGCAAATAACCCATCGTGCAAATAACCCAAATTCCCTTTATTAGCTTGTTCACTGAGTGCCTATAGTAAGGAGTAAGCTACATTTACCCTCCTATCTCTATCCGTACAATACAGAAAATAGAGATCTGACTTGTTCAAATGTCCCCCCGATTGAGAACGGGGAGACATGGAATGTCCAAGTAATGAACGTACCATAGAGCAGGATCTTTGAATTTTGTCACTTTAATACGTGTCGACAACCATGGTCCATTAGCAAGCTCCTCCTTATCCTTTTCTAGTATCAATGTCTCATAAGAGAATATCATCATTGCATTGTAATACCAAGCCATGTTGACTTCTTCATTGGTATATAACCCAAAATCTTGGTCTAACTCATTTATGCTTTTTGTAAATTCCAGACCACCTAACTAAAATTTAATGGCTTGCCTATTATAGTCCGATAACTGCTTAGGCCAAACAAATGTACACAAGAAATCCAATAAGCTCCGGGTAGGCCAACTCCTGAATGCCATATAGGTTTTTCCATCTAAGTTGAGATAACATATCCCTCATTTGGTCGCATTTTGGCAGGCTTTCTAGGGACCCCCAGTCAGGCACATAATTAGGATAAAATGGCTTATTCCCCAATAGCTTTAATCTATCCCTTTACCACTACTTTGGGAATTAGAGACAAGGGTGGTGTGGATTGTAACACATGACAACACCTCTGGGTTGACAGCCTGGTGGTGGTGATGGTGAGCGTGGTAGTGTAATTTCTAGAGACTTCTTCTTTGGCTTCTTAGCAGGGGATGAGGAAGTTGAGCGCTTACCCATGGCTTTGGAGCTAGAGGATGCAGCAGCAGTTGACTTTCTTAGACCCATTCTTTGCAAAACAACACAAAAAATGACCCAAAAAAAAGAGAGAAAATAATACAATAGGTTATTAGTGGTTAGTTCGATCAAATTGAAATCTCAGCAAGGTAACAACTAAAAATAGACCGTTACCATCCTACAACTATAAACAAATAACCAATCTATATAACCCAAGCACCCCACTCATGTCCCATCCCCACACACTTAAACAATGTCAAGGTTTGAAGCACTAGGGGGCGTGTAAAGCGTGTGTTTGTGCTCTACTTAGGTTTTGGGTGAAAGGGTGTCCTTTGTGTCTAAACGAACATAAAATGCTTGATAAATTTATGCCAACAAGGACCCCAACCCACTCCAACCAAAAATCATTCTCATGGAATAAACAACACTTAAGCATAGGATTAGAATAAAGTGCTTGGTGTGCAATGCATACAAACCAACCAAGCCAAAGTGGAATGGGAGTGTTTTAAAAGTCCAAACAACACAAAAATTGTTGAATTTCAAGTGAAATTAAAGACCCCACTCACTTTGGCATTTCATTAAGCACGTTGCATGCACATATTCAAACTACCACAATCAACTAAAACCATCACCTAAATCACTCCCAAATTGTGTAAAAGATAGAAACTATTGGGATTCAAGGGTTTAAACAAAAAACTAACAAATTCTCAAGGGATTTTCAGCATGTCACCCACAAAAACCCTAAAACTAATATGCATGATGATAATCAATTCAAACCAAACAATGAAAATAAACTTAAATTAAGATCATAAATAACACATTAAACATAAATAAAACACAAAATCAAAACCCTAATATTCAAAGTAAAACCAAATACGTTTTTACTAACACAAAATAGAGAATGCAGTAAAATTAAGGAAAAAGAAAGAAAAACCTTGAGAATCTTGATGAAATTGTGGAAAGAACCTTGAATCCTTAAGTTGGTAAGTTATTTTGAAAGGTTTTAGGAGTTTTTGAGGGTAAAAATTGAAGGAATTTGTGAAATTGTGCAAAGTGTGTGAAAAAAATGGGTTTATAAAGCTATTATTTCATGTGGCCCCCATTGTTTAGGGTAGAATTATCGGGCTCATGGGTATTCCTCTTGGTCATGAACCATACCCATGAGGAATTCCAGTGATTAACACTTTTAAATAGTGGCTTGAAGTTGGCTCAAGGGTATTGGTCATGCCCGTGAACCATACTCGCGAATCCACCATCATTTGTAAAATTTAGGCAGTATATTCATGTTGGCTCATGAGTATTGGTCACGCCTATGAACCATACCTGTGAGACAGTCAATATTTATTAAAATCAAATAATAAGTCACATAGCAGTCACTAGCATTGGTCATGCCCGTGAACCAATGCCATGACTGCCTAGTAAGTTGCTACCTATGAAATTTTTTTACCCCAAAAATGACTAACAATATGCACCAATTTTATGTTGTAACTTACCCATTGATTTGTACCATGGATTATGACACTTTCCGTGGCTCGAATCACTTACCATTTCACATTAATTTAGGCTCAAAATACCTACAACAATCTCAAACCAATTTTTATACCTCTTTTTACTCATTAAAATTAAAGCAAATTAAAATGACAATCTCACAAAACAAACAAAATTTAATAATTGGTGGGTTGCCTCTAACCGAGTGCTTCTTTAACATCGTATTAGCTGGATGTTGGGTGAGGTTATCACCTCACCTCTTAGAGGTACCAAACCTCCTTAAACCTAAAGAGTTCCCTGTTATCCAAATATAACTTTAATCTTTGGGTGTTGACTTTAAAATTACCCTTTTCAGGGTGACTTAATTCCACCGCACCATGGGGAAACACTTCCTTAACTATAAAAGGACTCGACCATCAAGACTTTAACTTTCCCAAAAATAACCTTAAGCATGAGTTAAAAAGCAATACCTTATCACCTACCATAAACTCGCGCCATTGTTTGATTCTAGCATCGTGCCTTGTCTTAGTTCGCTCCTTATACATCATTACATTGTTATAAGCCTCTAAATGAAGCTCATCAAGCTCATTCAATTGAAGTATCCTTTTTTCACCTGCACATTCCAAATCATAGTTAATTTCCATCATGGCTCAGTAGGCCTTATTCTCAATTTCCACAAAGAGATGACAAGGTTTACTATAAACAAGCCTAAAAGGTATTATTCCAATCGGGGTTCTATAAGTAGTTTTATAGGCCCATAATGCTCCATCTAATTTCTCCACCCAATATTTCCTATTTCACTCTATAGACTTTTCTAAGACTCTTTTGATCTCCCGATTGGAATTTTCAACTTGTTCAATAGTTTGCGAGTGGTAGAGTGTTGCAAGTTTATGAATGACACTGCATTTCTTTAAAACTTTATCCAATTTCACATTGAAAAAATGTGTGCCTCTATCACTAATGATTTCCTTGGGCATACCAAAGTGACAAAATAGCTATTTCAAAAACTTAACAACCACCCTAGCGTCATTCGTGGATAGAGCTTGTGCCTCTACCCATTTTGATATGTAATCAATAACCACAATGATGTATTTATTACCAAAGGAACTCGGGAAGGGTCCCATGAAGTCAATGCCCCAAACATAAAAAATCTCACATTCAAGAATACTGGTTTAGGGAAATTTTATCACGTGAAGAAATATTACTTGACCTTTGACATGTGTCACACTTTCTTACCTAACTGTGGTTGTCCTTGAATATGGTGGGCCAATAAAATCCTATAGCCAATACTTTATGTGCGATCTTATTGGGACGAAAATGCCCTCCAGCCATACCCCATGGCATTGATCCAATATTTTCAGAGTTTCTAGCCAAGCCATGCACCGCATGATCAACTTATCATTGCATAATCTAAACAAAAATGGGTCCTCCTAAAATTAGTATTTTAAATCTAAAAAGAACTTTTTCTTTTGGTGAAAAGTTAGACCTTTTGGGAGTTCCCTCGTAGTAAGATAATTTGCCAAATCGGTAAACTAAGGGATATTAGAAGAAGGAGTAAAGTTACATACCATACTTACTATTTCGAAGAGTTGCTCGCTCGAAAAGGTGTTCTTGATCTCTCCCTCATCCAATTCTTCAAGTTCTAGGTTCTCTAACCATTATAAATGATCGGTTGTCAAATTTTCAGCTCCCCTCTTATCTTGAATCTCCAAATCAAACTCCTAGAGTAATAAAACCCATCAAATGAGCTTTGGCCTGTCATCATTTTTAGGGAAAAGATATCTCAACACAGAATGGTCCATGTAAACCACTACCTTTGACAAAATAAGGTAAGAGAGAAATTTGTCAAAGGAGAACACAATCGCTAAAAACTCTTTTCAGTGGTGGTGTAGTTAACTTATGTATCATGTAAAGTCTTGCTAATATAGTAAATTAGATGAAAGTGCTTTTCTTTCCTTTGCTCCAAAATAGCTCCCACTGTATAGCCACTTACATCGCACATCAACTTAAATGGGAGCCCCCAATTTAGAGCTACCATGAAGGGAGCATGGATAAGTTTTTCCTTCAAAGTGTTGAAGGCCTCTAACCATTCCTCATCAAAATGAAACTCAACATCTTTGTCCAAAATTTTAGTGAGAGGGCGAGAAATCTTGGAAAAATCTTTGATAAATCGTGTATAGAAGCCCACATGTCCTAGAAATCTCCTAACGCCCTTAACATTTGAAGGGGGAGGAAGCTTCTCAATAGTGGCTACTTTGGCCCGATCCACTTCTATCCCATCCTTTGAAACCTTCCCAAAACTATTCCTTTGTCCACCATGAAATGGAATTTTTCCTAATTAAGTACAAGGTTTGTTTCTTCATACATTTTTAACACCCTCTCCAAATTAGCAAGATAACTCTCAAAACTATCTCTATGAGTGGAGAAGCTGTCATGGAAAACCTCCATGATATCCTCTATCAAGTTATTAAAAATTATTTTCATACACCTTTGAAATGTAGCTGATGCGTTGCAAAGACCAAATGACATTCTCCTATAGGTGAAGGTCCCATAAGGGCAAGTGAAAGTAGTCTTCTCTTGGTATTTCGGTGCGATGGGGATTTGAAATTATCTCGACAACCCATTCAGAAAATAGTAGAAAGAGTGCCTGGCCAACCACTCTAACATTTGGTCAATAAAAGGTAGTGAGAAATGATCCTTGCAAGTGGCATCATTCAACTTTCGATAATCTATACAAACTCTCCACTCGGTTACCATCCTTTGAGGAATCAATTCATTATTCTCATTTGCAACAACCGTCACTCCTCCCTTCTTAGGAACCACTTGTACTGGACTCACCTATGAGCTATCTAAAATGGGATAGATGGTTCTGGCATCAAGGAGTTTGATCACCTCCAGATTGATCTTTCATTTTGGGGTTTAATCTTCTTTGAGGTTACACCACCAACTTGTAATCATCTTCCATAAGAATCTTATGGGTGCAATAGGATGGGCTAATCCCTTTGATGTTGGCTATCTTCCATGAAACCACTCTCTTATTCCCTTTTAAAAGATCAATCAACTTAACTTTATGCTCTTGTGATAACATGGCATTTAAAATAATTAGGAGTCTTTTTCCTTCCCCCAAGAACACATACTCCCAATGGTTCGAGAGTGCCTTTAACTCTAACTCTAGAGGATCCTCTATGGAAGGTTTTTCCTTTTCCACATTGGGCATCTCGATTGGCTCATATGCTCTTTTTCCTCTCCATATATCCATTACCTTATAGATGTATTAGTTCCACCTTGGCCTTTAGATCCTCATACTTAATATTTTTTTTTGCAAAAAACACCTTTTAAGGGGGTCCTTGAAAGTAAAGTTAGTAACAGGGTTGAAGGTCTCATGCTCACAAAGATCCTTGGGCGAGCCCTCATCATAAAAAACCAAAGGTTGTTTCATGGATTGAGTTACATTAAAAATCACTCCTCACCCACCCTTAAAGTGAGAGTACCTTTATGGACATCAATGATGGCACGGGTTGTGTTTAGGAATGGTCATCTTAGAATTAATGATACATTGATGTCATCATCATCTCCACTACCACAAAGTCTACTAGAAATATAAAATCAGCAACCTTTACTAACACATCCTCAACTCTCCCTTTAGGAGATATCACAAACTTATCTACCAATTGAATTGTCATTTGTGTTAGTTTAGGTTCCCTAATTGCTAGTTTCTTAAATACATGATAAGGAATTACACTAATACTAGCCCCTAAATCTGCTAATGCCTTTTCAATTTTGAGATTGCCAATTAAACAAGGAATATTAAAGCTAATGGGGTCTTGCGATTTCTTTGGCAATCTTCTTTGAACAATGGTCAAAGACTTCTCGAATAAATGTGCCATAGATACTTCTTCGAGCTTTCTCTTATTAGAGATGAGCTCTTTCAAAAATTTTGTATACTTGGGCATTTGTGTGAGTGCTTTGGCAAAAAGAATATTTATGTGAAGTTGTTTAAAAAGTTTAAGAAACTTACCAAATTGGTCATCCAAGCGGTCCTTTTGTAAACTTGCCATGTATGGAACTCTCGGCGTGTACTCCTTGCTGACATTAGTGTTTTTGGTTATCCTTCTTTATTGCTTTTCTCCTTTTATTTCTTAACTTCAACTTCCACATGGTTAGGCTCAGTACCATTGTTCTCCTTAGAAGCCTCCTTTTCCTTAACTCCCCTTTCCACCATTCTACCACTTCTCAAAGTGATAGTCTTTAACTCTCCTCTCGAGGTTGGCCTCAATGTTGAGTGGCAAAGCACTGAGGTTCCTCTCACTTAGAAGCTTAGCTATCTGTCCCATTTAATTTTCAAGGTTTTGTAAAGAGGCTTGAGTGTTTCTATTAATTATCAAGATTTTGGAAGTGAGTTTCCGTTGATTGGACAAATTTATCCATCATCTCTTCTAAGCTACTCTTTTTAGGTGGAGGGGCTTGTTATTGACTTTGTGTTGGGAGCTGGAACCTTTGTTGGAATCCCAGTAGAGGAGTCCTTTGTTCGTTATTGTCTCTCCATGAAAATTTTGGGTGGCTTCTCCACCAGAGATTATAAATATTTAAGTAGTTGTTATTTCCTCCCCTTTGCATACCTCCCGTTAAATTGGCTTGTTCATGAGACCCATTTGTATTAACTAAACCACCTGAGCTGACCATGTTGCACTTCTGGAAGTGGTGGTCAACACCACAACTCTCACAGTACAAAGCTTGAGCTCTTGACGTACCCGAAGTGAATGCATCAAATTTCCTTGTCAAAGCTTTGACTTGCGCGATAGAGATGTCATATTATCAACATTATGGACACCCGTGCCCTTAGCCTAGGTAGATCTCTAGGAGAGGGGAGCCATTGATAGGAGGGCATAGATATTTGCTCGATAAGCTCCCAGTTTTCATTCGGCATCTTGTCACCCAACATTTCACCTCTATCCGAAATGAAATTTTGTCTATTTACATACATCAACCCATTGGTGAAACTTTCAATCAATTGCCATGTGGAAAAGCCATGATGGGGACACTTGAGTAGTAAGTCTTTAAATCACTCCTATCCTTCATACAGTGACTCTCCCTCAGGTTGGATGAAAGAATATATCTCATGTCTCAACTTTGTTATCTTGGCGGATGGAAAATATTTTTCTAAAAATGCATCTGCCAATTATTCCCAATTTGTGAAATGGCCTACTGGGAAAGACTTGAGCCATTTCTTTGGGTTATCCCTCAGAGAAAATGGAAATAACCGTAATTTAATGGCAACCTCGTCACCCCATTCATCTTAAATGTATCACAAATCTCTATGAATTAATCAAGATGGGTGTGAGGATTCATGTGGGCTAATCCCCCATACTGACTAGAGTTCTATATCATCTGAATAATGGCCATTTTAATTTTAAAATTATTTACTTCAACTCCTGACCTCCTAATCAGCTCTCGCAAAGTCCTGCATTGTCCTTTGCACTGGAGCTTTAACTCCTTGACCATTTCCATTTTCAATTCCATTATTTCCATTACCAGCTCTTTCTCTAATGTCATTTACATTACCATTATTAGCGTTACCCTCCATGTTGACTTTGGGTACCTAGGTATTTCCTACCATAATTATGCCCTCTTGAACTCCCTGAAGTGGATCATCTCTGACCAAAGTTAACTCTCTTTCCCTTTTTTATCACTAATTTCTTAGAGTTCACTTAAGTTTTGGATCTTAAGGGAAGAGTTCAAAGTGGTTAGCTCTGGTTATAAACTAGTAAATAGGAATAGAAAAGCTAAATCAATAGCTTTAAATTTGTTATTAATGTTAACAATATCATATTAAAAATAAGTCCCTTACAATGACGCCAAAAACTTGATAGGCAAATTCTGCTTCATACCCGTAAGTGCACGGGGATCATATCAAGTAATAAAATCGTTGAATCCCGGTATCGTTCTCCTAAAGGACTCATATATCTTTAATTAGTTAATCATTAACTCACTTTCCTCTACTATTGTTTAGCTCACAAATAATAAAGTCATTTTATACTTTAAATTAAGATTTAACTAAACTAATTGAACAATTAACTAAGAAAAACAAATGTAAAGATAAAAATCAAGAATAAAGACGTTTACCTAAACTTCGACTCGTATTAGACTAAATTGTATGGGCAATCAACAATTCAATGAGAATTTTAAGCATAATTCAAGTGGGTTTTTCACATTCAAAATTAGATTCAATTCTTTCTCAAGCAATTAAATATTTAATCTTTAAGTAAAGGAGGAGAATCTCTTCTCACAACTAGTCCATTAGGAAAAGCCTTAAGATTTATATGAAATAAACTCAAACCCAAGGTGTCTTTGAATGTATCTCTAAAAATCATAGCTAACCCAAATGATTTCAAGTGTTCAACACCTAAACTTTCTATCTTTAGCAAAGGTTAGGCAACCATAGTCATCAACAATCATTCAATTATAGATGAAAAGTGTAGACAATATAAATCGAAATCATTACTTGAAGAAAACTTCAAAATCCATTGAGTCCAAAAGTCAATTAATCCATACAAAGTAGCTAATACTTGTTTAATCTAGGTAAACTAAAGGATTAATTCATGATAACAACACTATAGTAGAAAATTAAAGGAAAAGGAGAAGGAACTAAGAAACCTATGGGAAATTCTTAGTTCAATACCCAAACCCCTTTCAATCCTTGATGAATCTTCCGTTGATCTTCACTTTCATTTATTAATCTTGATTAATTTTCACTCCTTGATATGCTTTTCTTCCTAATTAGCTCTGCTAGGGTTTCCTTTTAGAACCAACAAGTTAAAAAATTCTGGAACCTTTATTTCCTACAAAAATCTGGCTTTTATACATTTGGAAAAGCTGTGGTCACAGCTGTGACCCATACCTATGAGAGAAGGCTTAAAATTATGCTTAAAGACAATAGCTTCCTATCGGGTCATAACCCTGACCTATACCCATGATCATCTAAGCAGTTTCTGCCTGAATTCCAACTTTAAATAATGAGAGGCAGTGACTGAACATAGGCTGATGGGCATTAGCCACGCCTATGAGCAATACTTGTGATCGATCTTTATCTCTTTATTTGATTTCCCTTACTTCCCTTTTGATCTAACAGCTGCACTCTAGCTCATGGGCATTGGTCACGCCTGTGAGCCATACCCGTGACTTCTTTATTTACTTAATTTCAACTCTTTTATGCTCTTTTTGCATGTCGATTCCGATGTATTCCATTACTTAGCTCTGAATCAATACTTAGAACTAGAAGCTGAAAAACACAAAAATAAACAAATTAAATGCAGATAATGGCCAAGAAATAAAGTAAAAATTAAGTATATTTGGCCATTATCACCCTCCTTATAGGTTAGGCATTATTTTTCAAAATTCCTCATCCCCCCTTTGAGTTAAGGTGAGTATTTCTATATGAATCCTCCTTATAGTTCATGTGATATTACCGATCTCTCATCTTCCCTTATAGGTAGGAGAGCAAGTTTTTATGAACCCTCCTTATAGCTGAGGCATAACTATTATCATTATCGTGTTATACTTATTATTTTGATTTTTGATATGCATGTAAGTTAAGTTGGACACACTATTAGACTAAAAAGGAAACTATTGTCTTATTAATTAGAACATGCTTAGGTTAGAACTAGAGATTAAACCTATAAACAAAGGTAATAAATTGATGTAACACCCCTAGTGAGATATATGTACGACCGACCTAGTAGAAAGTTGTAGGTAAACAATATGTCTACCACCAAGAATTCTACTTTGACAACTTTAGATAAACTATCATCTTCGACGTCCACACTTAGTTCCACTGACCCTACTTTTTGTACTAGATGGTGACTATGTTAGCCTTATAGGTTAGCAATGTACTTTTGATGAAAAAAAAACTAAGTGTATGATTTAGCAAACATTGAATCTAAGTGTATTCAGATGGAATTAAGACATATAGTCTCCTGATAATCTAATATTGTATCCTCTAAACTTATATCAAGTATCATATGACAGTTTAATTACCAGACAATTGGATGATCCCTGTAAGCTATTAAATGTGAAGATTACTAAAGAAACATGTCTTATTTGTCTTTACTAGTATCTATTGTTAAGTGGATTAGTTTTACCATTTAGTTGTGTATCTTGTCTTAGTGTTCTAACCTAGTAAAATCTCTTTTGAAAAATCAAACCATATTTAATGTCTTAGAAAAATCCTTTTTGTTGGTTTGCATAACATAGCCTACTTGAAAAAGGAATATCCATTTATGTTTTACATAGGAAAAAATCTTTTTCATCAATCCCAACGGTAACCTTATAATCTTTATATAAAATATTTTTCCTTAGCAGATATACTTTGACTTTGCTGATATCAATGTACTAATTTGTCAGAAGCAGACTTCAGAATCCTGACAGTTTGTCAACTAGAGACAAAGTCAACTATAGTAGCTATTAAACTTGTTTTATATTATTTTTCAATTTGTTATCTCTTAAGAACTATATTTTTCATGTATATAAATACCTCTACCATAAATATGAAAATGGTTTGATGAAGAGAAGTTCTCTTGCTTTCATTGCTCAAAAGTTTTCAAGAAAGTGCATGTAACAAGTTTCTTTTACCCATTTCTCTTGGAAACATCTTTCATCTCTTCATTGAAGAAAATATTTGTGCATGAAATCGATTTTTCTCAAGCTAATTTATGGTTTTAAATATTTATTGAGCTTGAGTCTTCATTGAAATCTTTTCTTTCATTCAAAATTATTAGCCTTATGGGTTGTAATATACTTTTTATGACCATAAAAATAATCTTTTGTGAATTAGCTAACTGTGCTTCTAAGTGTGAAAATGTACTTAAGATGCATCATCTCCTGATAAGAATATCAGTTGTTCTCTAAAGACAAATTTGGTATAAAACGGTAGTTATAACTATCAAACGACTGATAGATCCAGAGAAGATATTAGATGTGAAGATCGCTAAAGTAACTTGCATTAGTTATCTTTAGCAGTAACTGGATCAATCTTATCAATTAGTTGTAAGTCTTGTCTTAGTGTTCTAACCTAGTAAAATCTATTTTGAAACACAAAACCATATGAGTTGTCTCATAAAAATTATTTTTGTTGGTTTGCATAGTATATTCCTTTACAAAAGGAATATTCTTTTAGGTTTTACATGAAACCTTAGCTTTTGCACCAATCCCAATGGCTACCTTTTGATTAGCATATAAAATGTTTTTCCTTAGCAGACATACTCTTATTTTGCTGATATTAATGTGTCAGTCTTTAAAAAGTAAAGATAAGTAGCTTTATAATTATTCTGTTAGAGAAAAAGTCATCTATAGTAGTTGTTAACTTGTTTTTACTTTGTTTTTAAAATTCTTATCTCTTAACAGCTATATTAACCTATAAATACCCCCTCACTTGATCCGAAAATGGATTAATGAAGAGAAGTATTATTTCTCATATTGCTTAAAGAGTTTTCAAGTTATGCATTCAAAACGATTCATTTATTTCTTGAAAACATCTTTATCTCTTCATTAAAAAAAAGAAAAGATTTGTGCATTTAAATTTATTTTCTTAAGCAAGTTTATGCATTTATATATTTGTTGAGCTTAAGTTCTTATTAGATCTTTTCTTTACTTAAAATTCCTTTTGTCGCATTGAAATTCTTGATTCACAAAGAAATTATTTAATAAAATATTTTAATTTCTTTATATCTTCAAATTTAAAAAGTTGTAAAGGTTTCAAGCACATGTTGTAAGCTTATGGTTGAGTTTAGGGTGTCATAGCTGTTCATCCAAAAGTTTGTGAGATTCACTTACTCTTAATAGCAGTGAATAGGTTTTTAGAAGCCTAAGTGAAATTCTAAAGGGATCAGTTGAGTTGGGGAAGAACTCTGCTGAGGTTAGCTTGTATAAGATGAACCTTTATTTAAGGGTTTCTCTAGCCAGATTGAAATACTCAAAGTGATATCCTTAGGGACTGGATGTAGGCATTAGTGCCAAACCAGTATAAATAATTGTATCTGCTTTATTTATCTATTGTTGCATACATCTACTCAGTAGCTTCATTAGCTGACTTTGCAACTAACACTTCTATTCACTTAAATTATACATACTTTGTTCTAAAACTAAATATACTAATCTTGATCTAAACCACAAACTTCTAACCTAATAGCTTACTAATTACTAAGTATATTAGAAGAGATCTTAACTAAACTCTTCTTGATAGTTGAACAATAAGTGTCAGGGAATAGATAAAAGAATTTGTTAGATATTTATTGTGTTTACCCTGAAAACTTATAGTTTTTATTTGATTAGTTAACTTGAGATCTAATTAGGTCTGATACCAACTACTAATGTGTCAGATGAATATTCAGCCACGTTAGTGCCATATCAAATGAAAATGGGTGAAGATGTTATTTTGCTAACAAATTGAATCATAGGCCCTAAATTGTCACAAAAAATTTCACAGACTCTAAATTACAAATGTGTTATACTGATCGCGTTCAGTGGTAACACCCGCAAGTGCACGAGATCGTATCAAGTAGTAAAAATCGGCAAGTCCTAGTATTGTTCTCCTAAGGGATTCATTAGTTTATTCGATCAAGCACCAACTTAGTCTCCTTATCTATTGTCTAGCTCACAATGATTTTTGGGTTTAGTGAACTAATTTTAAACTATGAAAACTTAAAAAGAAACTAAACTTGCACTTAAAAAATCTAAAGAAATCAAAGATCATATCTGGAAATTAAGATGGATTAAGGCATCTACCTAGACTTCAACTAGTATTACTCAAATTGTACATTCAATCAACAAATCAATGAATATGTCAATTAATCATTAAGTGTGATTTTTCAGTAAATTTGGTTTAAATCTTTATCAAGTAATTAAACCTCTAATTTCTAAGTAATAGGAAAGGAATCTCTTCTCGATCCTATTCAATTATAAACAGCATGAAAGATCAATGAAAAATATATAAAACCCTAGGAGTTTGTGAATCTATCTCTAGCAAGCACAATAAACCTATTAAGCTTTTGAATATTTTAGGTTTAAACTCTCTATCTCTAGTAAAGCCTAAACAACACAAATCAAGAACAAGCATGCTTTTATCATTGATTTACAAAAAAAATAATTATCAAAAGCTAAACTTAATGAAAAACCTAAACATTCATTGAATAAACGTTGATCAATCCATACAATCGAGTATTACTCATCTAATCTAGGTAGATAAATGTATTTAGGTCATAATCAAATCAAAAGAAT
>CAOJBK012863784.1:0-18061 GCA_948294925.1 Codiaeum variegatum
CCCCCCCCCCCCCCCCCCCCCCCCCCCCCCCCCCCAGAAGTAACTGGTACTGACCCGTTTCATTTACTGACCCCAAAATTGATCAATAACATTTTTTTTTAAATTACTGACTCGTTACTGACCCATAATGAGGTCAGTAACATTCTATTTGACGCGAGCATTTACGTAAAAAACTTCATTCCGCCCATGTATTACTGATCCAAAAATGGGTCAGTAAATTATTGACCCATTTTTTGGTCAGTAACTGGTCAGTATAATATGAGGAAAAAATTAAATTTATTTATTACTGACCAATTACTAACAAAAAAAAATGGGTCAGTAATTTATTGACCCATTTTTGGGTCAGTAATTGGTCAGTATAATCTGACTAATTTTCAAATAATTATTTTTCTCCAATTATACTGGCCCATTTTTTGGCTCAGTAATTAATTAATTTAATTTTTTTTCGTAAATTGGGTCAGTAAGTATAATTTTGGAGTCACTAATTACTGACCTAAAAAATTGGGTCAATAATTGGGGTTAGTAAAAATTAATTTTTTTGTAGTGTATGAAATACTAGATGGACACTATCCAAACTAGGTGGCAGTGCTAATCGGTAGGCAACATCTCTGACGCGATCTAGAATTTCAAAAGGGCCGATGAATCTTGGTGATAACTTTCCTCTCTTGTCAAATCACATAGCACCTTTCATTGGTGAGACTTTAAGAAACACATGGTCTCCAACATCAAACTACACACTTTTCTATTAGGATCAACATAGCTCTTTTGTCGACTAAAAGTTGTTTTCAACCTTTCTCTAATGAGAGGTACCTTTTCAGAAGTGTATTGAATCAATTCAGGTCCTTCTATATACTTCTCACCTATATCCCAATATAAAGGAGATATGCATTTTTCTTCCATATCAAAGGGTGCTATTTTAATCGTATTGTGGTAGCTGTTATTGTAAGCAAATTCGATCAAGGGAAAATGTTTATCCCAGTTACCTTTAAAAACCATATTACATATTCTCAGCATATCCTTTAATGTTTGGATGGTTCTTTCTGATTGTCCATCTGTTTAAGAATGAAATGCAGTGTTAAAGTCTAGTTGGGTTCCTAGAGATTCTTGCAATTTCTGCCAGAATCTTATTATGAACTGTGGTCCTCTATCAGAAATGATGGAGACTGGAACTCCATGAAGACACACAATTTCATCAATGTATAACTGAGCATATTGAGAAGCTAAGTAAGTTGTTTTGAGCGAAAGAAAGTGAGCTGACTTGGTCAACTGGTTAATGATCACCCATATCGAGTTATAACCAGCTGAAGTTCTTGGTAATCTAACAAAAAAAATCCTAGTGATTCTATCCTATTGCCATTTTGGCAGTGCTAACTACTGAAGTAATCTGGAAGGCTTTTGGTGTTCAAATTTGACTAGTTAACGAGTTAGGCATTTAGTTATAAATTCCGCAACATCATTCTTCATACCACTCCACTAGTAGAAATTCTTAAGATCATGATACATTTTAGTTGCACCTAGATGTACATTATAGGTGGCATAATGGGCTTCCTTCATAATCTGAACTTACAAGTCATCAACTGCAGGATCACATAATCGGGAGCCATATTTCAATATGCCTTCTTTAATAGTAAACGTTGGAGCTTTTTCAACTTTAATATCATCCTTCAACTTCAAAAATTGAGGATCTTTATCTTGTGCATCTTTGATCTGATCAATTAGAAGAGGTTTGACCTGAAAATAGTCTAATAATGCTCTAGAATCAATCACCTCAAATTGAATTCCCAAATCATACAAGCTCTGCATCTCCCTTATCAATGATCTTTTAGACACTTTAATGTGAGCCAAACTTCCTATCGATTTACGACTCAGAGCATCAGCTACCACATTGGCTTTCCATGGATGGAATAAGATTTCACAATCATAGTCTTTTAGTAACTCCATCCATCATCTTTGCCTAAGATTCATATCTTTTTGCTCAAAGATATACTTTAAGCTCTTGTGATATGTGTAAATTTCACATTTTCTCCATAAAGATAATGTTTCAAGATTTTTAAAGCAAACACGATAGCCATCATTTCTAGATCATGGGTTGGATAATTTAACTCATACTTCCTTAATTGTCTAGAAGCATAAGCTATCACCTTCCCCTATTTCATTAGGACACAACTAAGTCCCACCATGGAAGCATCACAATACACAACATTTTCTCCTTTTTTCAGAGGGAAGTGCCAAAACGGGTGCTGTAGTGAGATATGTTTTAAGCCTTTGAAAGCTCTCCTCACATTCATCCGACTATTGATTTTTCACATGTTTCTGGGTGAGCTTTGTCAGAGGCACATCTATTTTGGAGAAACTTTTGACAAATCTCCTATAATGTCCAACCAAACCCAAGAAACTATTGATTTCAATCATATTAGTTGATCGAGGCCAATTGAGTATTTCTTTCACTTTCTTTAGATCAATTTGAAGTTTATCCTTACTGATTACATGCCCTACGAAACACACACTATCAAGCCAAAATTCACATTTAGAAAATTTGGCATATAATTGGTGCTCTTTCAGAGTCTGCAAGATTATTTGAAGATGCCTTTCATGTTCTTCATGGCTTTTTGAATAGATCAAAATGTTATCAATAAAGACAATAACAAATTGGTCTAAGTAGGGCTTGAAGACTCGGTTCATTAGATCCATAAAAGTAGCAGGTGCATTTGTCAACCCAAAAGGTAACACTAAGAATTCATAGTATCCGTATGTGGTTCGAAAAGCTGTCTTTGGTATATCCTCTTTTTGAATTTTCAATTGATGGTAGCCCGACCTAAAGTTGATTTTTGAGAAATGGCTTGCACCCAGCAATTGATCAAATAAGTCTTATATTCAAGGAAGAGGTGTGAACCCTAATTTTGGCACATTAAAATCGACCCATTAATACGAGTCCAACGAATCTGACCGAGCTCAATTTGAAGTTCAAACAGATTCAAAAAACTCAAAAAGTCGAATTGGGTTAGATAGAGCTAGACCCATGAAATTGGGCCTTGGAACCCAGGCCCAAAACGACAAGGCGTGCATCTATAAGCCTAGTCGCGCATGCGTAAATCAATTCACACGTGCATTAAGCAGCTCGCTCATGCGTAAACATCTCATGCGTGCATAGAGTATAATACCCAATTTGATATTAGTGACAATAAAGACTCAATGAATTAATTTTTGAATTTAAGGACACCGATTTATGTAATTTAAACAGAATTTTTGTGGTTGAATAAAGAATAGTGTTGATTAACTTTATATTTTTAATTTGACTTAAGACTAAATGCATTTATTTTCTTATTTATAATCTTAGAACAAAAATTGTTTCATTTACAGTTTGTATTGTATTTACAATCGATTTGGAGTATTGCAATTATAGGCATATTTATTTATGATTTTGATTTTTATGCATAAAGAAGAGTTTGTTTAAAAAAAATGTTGAGTTTATAATTTATTTGAAAATTTTGAATTTTAGAGGTCTTTAAATAGGAAAATGATATGTTATAAATAATAAAAAAATTGATTTATAAATTACTATTATAATTTTAATTTACTTTGAATTTTTATTTGTGAAGATTTTTGCAACTTATCTTTGAAAATATATAATAGATTAGAATTGCTAATCTTATCAATATCTATCTATTGGTTTTAATAATTAATATAATTATATAGAGATCGAGAAGAACACATAAAATAGAGAGGGAGAGCGAGAGAAAACATGAATGAGAGGGAGGGAAGAGCCGCCAGTTCCAGTATCCGTTAAACGACCGACCACTACCGAATGGAAACTCGCCTTCCGGCGATACAACGACAGCAACGGTGGACGAAGACGGTGACTATGGTGGTTGGAATTCAAGAAAAACAGGGGCTGTGACAGCACCAACTTCCGGAGACGATTTAGGCCACGTCCGGCCACCGATTCAGGCGAGGTTGGTCTCAAAAGAAAGCTCTCTTCATAAGCTTTCATTTGACACCAACAATGCTCGATTTGATGATCCAAAGACAACGAAATCAACAAAAAAAAACGAGTTCGACTTTTAAAGCTTTCAAAGTAATTTTCGAGCGATTCCAACGACAATTCGGGCAACCAAAGAATAACAGTTCATTTTTGACATTCAGACGTGTCTTCTCACTCTATTTCGATCAATTTGTGAAGGTAAATCCAAGCCATTGAATTTTATTAATTTACTTGGAAATTTGTTGTGTTTAAGTTGGGATTTTGAATTGAATTTTGAAGTGAAATTTAAACTCAATTGATAGTCTTACTCAGTAGTAACACAATGGGGAACTGAATTCATAACTATGATTAACTAACAGGTTGGCTAATTTTTAGTTAAAGCAATTAAAATGCAAAGTTTGCATTAGTTGAATCATGTCATTCTCACACACACACACACACACACACATATATATATATATATATATAAGAGTTCCATTTTATCTTTTAAATTTTTTAGTTCATTCATGTAAATTGCCAGACTAGTAATTTTTGTTACTAATAGATTCCCTGAACACTTTAATTGGTATTTTCAAATTGTAATGCTTTATAAACGTTCTGATATTTATATATATTAGCATGTTTTTGCACTTTTAATTTTCTTTTTTCATGTTGCCTTCAATAAATATGAATATTTTCATAATATTTTTAGCATTTGCAGATTCTACCTAAAACTAATGCTCTCTAGTCTCTCTCTCTCTCTCTTTTTTTTTTTAATTATATATGAATATACTTCTGACATTTTGTTTCTGTATGGTATATATCTATTTTATATGTTTAAAATTTATTTTATGTATAATAAAGTTTAATTGATAGCAAGTTTTCTGGAATTGATTTCGTATCAAGAAGCTAATCTAAATCCCTGAAAAAAAAGTGAAATGATTTGGTAATTATAAATTTGTTTTGCCCATTTACTTGAAATGTGTTGAATCAATTAGTAACTAATTTTTTTGAGCTTTTAATTTCAGTTGGCTTCAATAATTTAATATAAAATAAGTGATTTGATTTTATTTGTTTTGAAATTTTGTTAAAACATGGTTTCAATATGAGTTCGATATTATTTTATATTTTGATTGCTATTCATTATTACTTTTGATAATAATTCAAAAAAAATAGTTTGAATTTCTTTAAATAGATTTAATCCACCTAACGTTGGTTATGAACTCAATATGTATTGTTATTAGTATTTAGAAATTGCATGTAAAAGTGGAACAAATAAGGATCTTATTGATATATTTTAGGAGTATGAAATACAAATAACTAGTAAGAGAACTCTATTTTGTTAGTTTCCACTAATTTGGAGAATAAATATACTAGTAATAGAAAAGTTAAATGACTTAACCAATTGCATGAATATCTAATGATTGGACTACATAAATTTAAATATCTGTTTGATTACTTGAGTTTGATTGGTGATTTTCAAGATTGGGGGACTCAAGAGGGTATTTATAATCAAATTTGTTATAAAATTGTATTCATAAAAGTGTTTTATTTGTTTATTACAGGAGGTTAAGTTTTAAAAACAAAGCAGACTCTGCTAAATTTTCGTAGAATCTTAAGGATCGTTAAATAAAATATCTTATATATAGAATAGTTTGATTATTCAAATAGTTAGTATAGTTGTAAATTGAATCTTTTAATATTTTTTGGTCTATCTGTGATAGTAAATAACATGAACAATGTGCTTATTGTTTTAATGGTTAGTTAGAAACCTAGTAATTAAGTATTAGTTTCTAAATAATTTACATTTGATATTTTAGAGCTAAAAATGGTGTTAGGAGGCTTAAAGGACTGAAATAGCTTAGTTTGGAGACCATGTGAGTATACTAACTTTGTTCTGATTTAAAGACTTTTATTGGATTTGTTAATGACCTTTAATTATTGTCTGAACTGAATTTCAATATTTCTTTTCTGAAATGTTACAATCTATTTATTGATATTGTTTGATTAAGACCATTTGGGTCTGATTGTAATTTTATATTGGTTTACTAAGCTATTTGCCTAGCCTATGACCACTTATGAGACAAAAAGCCTATACTGATGGGGGTCATACCTTCAGGTTGTGTGCACCGGTTACTGAGTTGATACAGTCTAACTTATCAGTGTCTTACCTAGAGAGGACTTTATACTTTAGGCATATACTCGGCCAAGTGTATGTATTCTGGATTCTGTTAAGGCTCATAGGGCCTGCTCTGTTATTTTGATATTATGTTTAGTTCTGTCTTACTATTTTGTTTGATGTTATTTCTTTTTTCATATTCTGATTTGTTCTGACCAGCCTATATAATTTATTGAATTCTTATATTTGACTTATAATATTTTGATTATCATTGTTATTGGAAACCTTTATTACCTAATCGTATTGCTTTCTTGTTTATGTATACTCACTGAGGTCTTATATCTCATTTGTTTCTCTTTCTGTAATATTTCAGGTTTATCAGAAATGCTTTAGATGGCTCCGGGGGTTTACAAGGTTATGTCGAGTATAGATATAGCTTATAAATTATAAACCCAATCAGATTATTTTTATAGGACAAATTTAGTACTTTTGTTTTAGTAAGGTATAATATTATAAGTTATTTTGTTAAATAAATTAAGAAAAAAAAATTTAGGTTCTGATTATGGAAGATTTGTATAGTGCTAAGGTTATAATTGTTAATTAGGTTTGTTTTATTTGAGTTCTACGGGTTGTCGGTGCCCTTATGGTTGTCGGTGCCCTTATGGTTATCCATGCCCTGAGAACATCGCAGCTTGGGAACCGGGTCGTGATAGAGGTGGTATCAGAGCTAGAGTTATAATAGTAGTTTAGGCAGAACTCGAAGCTTAGGAATGTCGATAACGTCCAATTGAGTTTCTCGATAGAATAGATCTGCAAAACCTTAATTATGTTATTTATTTCTTATGATTAATATAGGCATGTGAATATGTATCATTTGTGGTGTATCCTTTGTGTTTGTTTCTCGATGCGCTATTTACAGAGGATCGCACTCCAGTTGCCATTTTTGAGTGAATGGAACTCTTAGAAGGCTGAGCTTGCCTAATTTGTGATTGAATTAAAGGAGATAAGTATTATTCCTAAAATTTATCCATGAGGATTTAAGTCTGTTAAAGGTTAAATGATTTGATTTTGATATTTTTAAAAGAAGATGTTTTGGATTTAAAGTTATTATTGATTTTAAATTAAGTTTTGAAATGAATTTAAAGATTTGTTTTGAAACCATATGTTAATGTCCAGATTGTCTGTTTCACATGGAATGAGTATTGCATCATCGTCTTCTTTCACATGTCAGGTATCACCAGGCATCATCTTATTCATTGCATTATCATCTTATTCATTGCATAATGTATGCATCTAGTTCATTGTTATAGATATGGTATTGTGAGTTCCAAAATAAAGGAAAAAAAATGTTTTGATTTGGTTTTGCCTGAAATGGTTACCAGTCCTCTGAATAATTAATAGAATAAAGATCAACATATAGAGACATTACTATGGACATAAATATTTGTATCTTTAAGAAATGATTGAGTTGCGAGTAATGTTTCATTATGATGTGTTTTGAAACCCATTATTAATATGTTTGAATGTGTATAAGAAATTTATAAGTCAGTTTAGAAATTTGAGGATAAATTTTTATAAGGAGAGGATATAATACTCCAATTTGATATTAGTGATAATAAAGACTCAGAATTAAATTTTGAATTTAAGGACACTGATTTATATAATTTAAACTAAATTTTTGCGGTTGAATAAAGAAAAGTGTTGAATAACTTTATATTTTTAATTTGACATAAGATTAAATGAATTTATTTTCTTATTTATAATCTTAGAATGGAAATTGTTTCATTTACATTTTGTATTTTATTTACAATTGATTTGGTGTATTGTAACTATAAATGATTTAGATTTTTATACATGAAGAGGAGTTTGTTTTTAAAAAAAATTCAGTTTATAATGTATTTGAAAATTTTGAATTTTAGAGGTCTTTAAATAAGAAAATGATATGTTTTATAAAAATTGAAATGTTACAATCTATTTGTTTCTTTTATCGATATTGTTTAATTAAGACCATTTGGGTCTGATTGTAATTTTGTAATAACTTATCGAGTCATTTGCCTAACCTATGACCACTTATGAGATAGAATTCTCATACTGATGGGGTCATACCATCAGACTGCGTGTACCGGTGACAAAGTTGATATAGTCTGACTTATCAGTGTTCTACCTAGAAGGGGACTTTATACTTTGGGCGTATACTCAGGCATGTGTACGTATTCTGGATTATGTTAAGGCTCTTAGAGCCTATTCTGTTATTATGATATTTTGTTTAGTTATGTCTTACTGTTTTGTTTGATACCAATTATTCGGCACATTCTGATTTGTTCCGACCAGTCTATATAATTTATTGAATTCTTATATTTGACTTATAATATTTTGATTACCATTGTTATTGGAAACCTTTATTACCTAATTGTATTGCTTTCTTGTTTATGTCTACCCACTGAGGTACTGTATCTCATTTGTTTCCTTTTCTGTAACATTTCAAGTTTATCAGAAATGCTTTAGATTGCTCTGGGGGTTTACAAGGTTATGTCAAGTATAGATAGAGCTTATAAATTATAAACCCAATGAGATTATTTTTATAAAATAGAATTAGTACTTCTGTTTTAGTAAGGTATAATATTATAATTTATTTTGTTAAATAAGTTAAGAATTTTTTTTTCCAGGTTCTGATTTTGGGAGATTTATATAGTGCTAAGGTTATAATTGTTAATTAGGTTTGTTTTATTTGAGTTCTACGGGTTTTCGGTATCCTTAAGGTTACCCATGCCTTAGGACCGTTGCGGCTTTAGAACTGGGTAGTGACATAAAGCTTCTGGCGGATGTGTAACCCCTCTGGTGCACGCGTTTCATGGCTCATGTGTCTATTTCCTCGCTCGCACACATGTTTTGTTCCTAGGATTTCTAGCACAATTCCCTATAAAATACATGCTTTTTAGAACAGTTTCAGGGATCCAACTTTCAGTTCAATCTTTAGACTTTTATATGCATTATTTAGCCTCCAAATACTCAGAAATACTTCCTAAACACTACAATCCTTTCCCAATTGATCCAAACTTTTAGAATTGCAATGGTTCCTAAGATTCCCACCGGTTTAGATAGACAACCTACAATGCTCTTCGACACAACAGAGATCTGCTCAGGTTTCATCAAACCCTCAAATCCACTGATCCTGAAGCCTAAAAAAAGGGTAAAATCGGTACAATATGTTTCTTTATCAGAATTAATTACTTTAAGTCCTTTAAAGCTGAATTAAGACATTTTTATCAAAATTTTATTTTAAGCCCTTTAATTTGGTTTAAGACATTTTTAAATGGAAACTTATTTTTCATAAAACGAATCTAATTAAAACCCTAAAATGAACTTAGATAATCAATTTACATTATTCAACATCATTTTTATTAATCGAAATCTGAAATGATTAATAGCCTATTTGGTTAGCAGTTTTATTAATTAAAATTGGTTAGCTACTGAATATCCAAACCACCCATTGTTATCAGAACAATTCCATCATTTGCCAGAACGGAGAACAACGTGGGGTTTGATTCTCATTCAAAGGGATATGCCAGTAAGCCATTTCATGGTTTCAACTCCAACACTCCAATTTTCTTTTATTCCTTTTACTTTATTTTTTTATTTGTATTGCTTTACTTTCATTATTATTACTTTTGGGTTTTGGGTTTTGGATCTGTATTTGGAGAATGTGTGCTCCTCCCAGATCATAAGACTGGAGGGGAGATCTCCGATTTCAATTATTTTACATTGTAATTATTATTGCTTTCTTTAGGGTGTTGTACCTTCCATAGAACCTGAAATGAGCTAGAGGAAGGACCCCTGGCAAATTCTGTTTTTACTACTTTATGTGATTGTCATCTCCATAATAGCATGTACATGCATCATTTTGGCATGATTAACTGTTCATGCATCATAATACCTGTTCATGCATATACAAAAATCATTTTTAACCGAAATCATACTTTTTAAGCCAAAAGTTGTTATGTAAAAAATGCTAAAAATTATTTTTCATAAAAATTGTTTTGTTAGATCACGAATCCTCGAATCCCTTTTGGTTCAAACAAGAACAACATTTTCTTAAAATTGGGTAAAACATTCTTTGTTGAAAATGGAGTTATTTCAAATGGTTTCTTAATCACCTTAGAAAAACTGTTTTCTTAAAGATTAGGTGGCGACTCTGTACACTTTATACACCATGTGCACGACAAGGAACACATGCGGATACACAAATATGGGACCCAGCCACAATCCATGACGCTATTCGCAATCCGGCCCCCTGTGGTCGGTTTCCTTCGAGACGTGAGCTCGGAGGTGCTCTGGAAGATCCTGCGGGTCGCTTAGATGGGACCTCACAGCTGGCAACTCCACTAGGGATATTTGAAAAACTGACAAAAAAATTAAGTGGATTATTTTCTAAAATATAATCTTTTGGTTTAAACTGTGTAAAAGTAGGTTTCATGCATCACTTAACATGCTCTCTTATCTTAGAAAAAATCTGAATAGAGAGTAATATTGAGTGAGCTTCCCTCCTTAGGATTGCTTTGCCGATAGTGAAATCATCCAACTCTAAGGCGTATCCTCCGATCCTTTCGGTTGGGAAAACGAGGTTGCACATAGCTGCTGACCCACACGAATCTCCTTAATTTACATGTGGTTTGGTATATCGCGACTCTCGTCGCTGGGGAACCTTAAAACCACCAAGCTATCATGTAATGATTAGAGTTGACCCTAAGTTTCATATACCCTAATAGTCTCTAAATATTACTATCATCATGAAACCTTTTACATTTCATGCATACATATAAGCATGCATCACTACATCAAACACTGAAGTTGGACAAAGTAAAACTGTTCTAGCCAAACCTTTAAGTTAAACACCTAGCCCTTTTCATAAAAACACGTGCCTGCTACTAATCCAAAATTTTTTCAAAGAACTGATACCTTATTTTCTTTTGTCTAAAAAAGGTCAACATGTCAACCGGAGACAACACTGCTACTAATACCACTGCTACCGGTACTCCATCCGGTCCACCTAGTGATATTGATGGGATGTTTGCTAAGATCATGTGAAGATAGGATGAAGCCCTAAAAACTTAACAAAAGACCATCTGGGTTATGATGCAAACCCAAGAACAGACCATAATGGGAAAGTCCAAACAATGCTTACCCAGTTCGGGCTGCATGCTGCTAATCCCGCTTCCATCTCATCAAATATGGGCAAGGAAGTCTTGGCTGATGAAGTCATTGTCCTGAATCCAAAATCTGGTCGTGGAAATAGCACCCTAGCTACCCCTACCGTGGATCCTTTCCCAAGGGGAGTTGAAGATCATCCACTCCTTAAAATTATGGCTGAGAAGTATGAGGAGATGGATAAGATCTTGAAGAAGAAAGAAATTGTTCTAGATGTGAAGGCCTTGAGTCCTTTTCCTAATGCAAGGCTTTCACCCAAGTTTCAAATGCCTAGCTTCTAGAAGTTTGACAACACTACTTGCCTCAACACTCACTTAAGAATTTATGATAGGACACTCCGCCCCTTAGGAGTGGAAGGCGAGCGTCTTGCTCAAGTCTTCCAAAAGTCACTCATTGGTGTAGCTCTGAGTTGGTTTATCCAATTAGATGACTATAAAAAATTGACCTGAGAGTCAATCTGTACTGAGTTTGTAAAATAATATTCTTGTAATCAAGAGATTGATGTTAAGAAAATAGATACTGAAGCAATTAAACAATTGCCAAAAGAGACATTTTCAACTTTTATCACCCAATGGAGGAAAAAAGCCTCCCAAATGGTGAACAGACCATCAGAATCTGAACAACTTGACATCATTGTCAAGAATCTAGTATCTATGTAGCAAGATAGAATGATAACACAATATTTTCCTGATTTCAAAGCTCTTGTGAATGTTGGTACTCGACTGGAAGATGGGGTTGAATCTGGCCACATCAAGGATGAAACTTAGACCTCATTCTTACGATTCAAGAAAACAAATGACACTCATAAAGAAGGCAGAGTTAATGCAATATCATCTTGCAAACCTCTTCAAATACAATAAAGGAAATTCACTAATCTCAGGGGATTAACACTGAACTATCTCCTAAAGCAATGTCTAGAAAAAGGGCGTTTTCTAGCGACTAGAACCCAAGCCTATTCCAAACCCACTGCCAAAGAATTTCAACATGCATGAGACATGCGACTATCTTCAAGGGCCTGGACATTAGACAGATGATTGCAAAGCCCTTCGTTATAAGATTCAAGAACTCATCGATGACAAAGATCTTTTGTTACTTACTATGAATATTGGCATCAACCCCTTCCCAGAACACAATGTAAATGCAATTTTGAATGAATTTAAGGAAGGGGATTCAACATACCTTATCATTGATGTTGTGCCAATGAGCAAGTATCACTAGATTGGATATGACCAATCTTCCTTAGAAAGGTCACTCTCCTCAAATTGCTCACTTCTGACTGGCTAAGCCTCTTTGGTGAAGTCAGTCCATAATGATTATTGCTGTGTTATCACCGGCCTAAGACATCTGGGAGATAAAATAGATTCTATTACCAGAAGAGGCAAAATAACTCAAGCACCCACTGCTCCTGCTCCTGCACCTGCAAATCAATCTATGCCTCAGAATAAAAGGACTCCTGAACCTGAAGAGAATCTCGTATTTAAGCAACTCAAGAAGACTCAGGCCAACATCTCTATATAGAATCTACTCATGTCTTCTTATCCTCACCGCTAAGATTTCTGCAAGGCATTGAGCCAATGTTAGACATTACCTGACATCACCCTTGAAACTCTAGTTGCATTAATCACAAGCTCCACGAAAGGTGCATCCATCTCCTTCTCTGAAAATGAGTTCTTGTTTGGGGGACCACATAATGATGCCCTATATATCACTGTGATCACAAGAGAAAAAATGGTTCTCATAACTCTAATAGACAATGGGTCCACCCTCAATGTTTACCCGCTAAAGGTTGTTAGTTTCTTGGGGTTAATTGCTACTAATTTCAGCCCTTCAGATCAAATTATATGGGCATATGATAATTCAAAGAGAGAATTTATTGGAGTGGCGAAAATGATCTTCAATATGGGCCTAACTACCTTTAAATTTCCTTTCCAAGTCATTAACATGCCTTCGTTCTTCACTTACTCCTCGGGAGACCTTGAATACATTATGCTAAGGCCGTACCCTCTACTTTGTAACAAAGGGTCAAGTTCCCTCTAAAGAATGGTATTGTTACCATCAAGGCTGACACATCTGGAAACTATGAAATTCCAGACATAGTTCCAATTCTAAGGATCTAGCCTGAGTTGTCGGCATATCCTTTATCCGACTTCTCCATTGTATAATTCATTAAGACTGATGGCAATGAGAAGGAAATAGTCATCCTAGACTTTGATCCTTACTGCAACCCAATGGTGGGAAATATCCTTAAACACATGGCCTATTTCCCTGGCATGGGCCTCGATAAGAACCAATAAGGTATCAAGTTTTTTTATGAATACCCATGTCTATTCCA
The DNA here is from genome assembly GCA_948294925.1 of Codiaeum variegatum. Taxonomy (NCBI): domain Eukaryota; kingdom Viridiplantae; phylum Streptophyta; class Magnoliopsida; order Malpighiales; family Euphorbiaceae; genus Codiaeum; species Codiaeum variegatum. Next base: position 13,618 of record CAOJBK012863784.1, read on the forward strand.
CCATTTGGCATGGGCTACAAACCTACTGATGACAAAATTGAAGAAGCAAAAGCCCAAGCGACAGAAAGGTCTCTGATTGCAAAAAAAGAGGGTGAACCTGACTATCCCCTACGGTCATATTTTAAGACTGTCAATGGCTATTTTGTTAAAGAAGGGGAGACAGTTCCTTACTGTACTTTTCCCAAACCATGGATCTGCCCTGTGACTGGTATCAAGATGCCTGGATTTGAGCTATTTTTCGATGTGAAACTGACAACTGAAGACTGCCAACCCATATATTTCCTCGATAATGACTATGAAGAGAACATGGAAGCAAGCTTCTTTAACGATATAATTGTTCTCATTGACAAGGAGGAGAAATATGATCTCTCCACTATGATCAATCCTACCAATGGAGAGCTAAAAAATTAGTGCTATGATGAAAGCCCATTTGAAGCTATTGAGTCCGAATCTGAAAGTGACACTGAGTTTGAGTCTAGTACTGAGTCCTCGTCTTCTTCTTCTTAGTAAAAATCTGATGTAATAGGTTCATTGGGTTTTAACTACAAGTATGATGTAACCGTGGACCTCTTTCCTATTTCTTTCAATAAAACATCCAAATTTTCATGTTACGAGCCTGTCTCTCTATTTTCTTCTGATGTTTCAACTGATGAATCTGACATCAGTCAAAAAGAAAATAAAATAATTAATGAAATAAAAGATGCAGTTAAAGAGCCCATAAACACTGTCATTCATGCCATGCCTAAAAACACTTACATTGCATTTGTATGCTCAAACAAATAGGACACTGAGTCTATAATTAGAAGGTTTGAAGACTGCTTTGCCTGAAAGCCTACTAACATGACCGGACTCGATCCAAACATCGCCATTCATAAAACTCTAACACACCCAAATTTCAAGCCTCTTAAATAAAATCTCAAGCATATAAAGCTAGCATGGTCCATTCCGATCTACGAAGAAGTGGCAAAATAGCTTTCACACAACTTCATGGATCAGATCAATTATCCATCCTGGCTAGTAAACATCATCCCAGAAGGATGACAAAGTTAGAATGTGTGTGGACTACTAAGACTTGAAAAAGGCAGGTCCTAAAGATGATTTTCCACTACCCCATATAGACCTCTTAGTCGATGCACTAGCCGGTTCAGAGATGGCTTCCTTAACTGATCTGGACACGGGGTATAATCAAATCCTAGTCCATCCTCCAAACAAGGAGAAGACAATTTTCATCACTGAATAGGGCACTTATTGCTACAGAGTAATGCCTTTTGGATTAAAGAATGCTGGAGCCACATACCAGAGAATGGCCACCATAATGTTCCATGACTTGATGCACAAAGAAGTAGAAGTATATGTCGATGATATGGTTATCAAAGGTTCTACCCCTAAATTGCACCTACAGGCACTAGAGAAGTTCTTCCTTGGACTTCGATAGTACAATCTGAAACTGAATCCCAACAAATATATATTTGGAGTATCGTCTGGAGTGTTCCTCAGGTATATGGTAAACAAGAAAGGAATCGAAGTGGATCCAGCCAAGTCTAAAGCCATTCTTGATATGCCACCTCTTAAAACTGAAAAGGAAATAAGAGGCTTCCTGAGCTGCCTACAATACATCAGTCGGTTCATCCATCAATTGGTCGACACCTATGGTCCAATAATCAACCTTCTTAAGAAGAACTCTTCCAAGCAGTGGAATGGGGAGTGCCAAGAGCCTTTGAATAGATAAAGAAGTACCTTCTGAACCCACTTACGCTACAGCCTCCTAGGCCTGGTCAGCCTCTATTGCTGTACTTATCTGTCACTGAAGAAGTCATGGGGCAATGTTGGTACAAAGGCCCTAGATTCCCACAAAGAGATCATAATCTACTACTTGAGTAAAAGGATGTTGGCTCATGAACTCAAGTACAAATACATCAAAAAGCTTTGTCTGGCCTTAGTATGGGTTTGCCATAAGCTTAGGCTTTATCTGGGGGCATACATCACATATGTCCTAACTGATAAGAGTCCTCTCAAGTATCTAATAAAGAAGCTTGTCTTAGACATCAAGATGAATAGATGGATGGTAGTCCTGACAGCTTATGACCTCAAGTACATTCAAAAGAAGTCCATTAAGGGTAGTGTCATTACCGATCAACTAGCCGATGCCCCAATTGATGATCATTCGGAAGAACATGAGTTTCTCGATGAAGACATTCTATTCCTTCAAATTGAAACATGGAAGTTGTATTTTGACGGAGCTGCAAACCACAAATGATATGGCTCCAGGTTGGTGTTCCTCACACCTACCGGTGAAAGTCTAGCTCTCGCAATCAAACTCGATTTCGAGGTAACAAGCAATGAAGCTGAGTACAAAGCATATGTGTTTGGACTAGAAACAACCCTTCAAATTGACATAAGAAACTTGGAAGTCTATAATGACTCTAACCTCATTATTTCACAAGCCCTCAGGAAATGAAAAATCAGAGAGGAGCGGTTGGTTCCTTACTATAAGCACCTCGAAGAGTTGGCCAATAGCTTTGATGTCTTGCCTTTCCACTATTTATCGAGAACTCAGAATAGGTTTGCTGATGCATTGGAAACCCTTCATCCGTGATTGAAATACATGATGGGTTCATTATCCATCCTTTTTCTATAAGCATCAAGCGCTAACCAAATTTCCAAGCTCATTGTATGGACATTCAAGAAGTTGAAGAAAAACCATGGTACTGGGACATCTATGTCTACCTCACCAAAGGCGAATATTCTGATGGTGCCTCCAAATATGAAAGGAAAACTATTAGGAAACTGGCCAGCGGATACATCCCTAGAGGTGACATCCTATACAAAAAGATATGGCATGGCATAAACTTTAGATGCGTATCAGAGGAAGAGGCCAATATGATTATAGAGGAAATCCATAAAGGCAATGATGGCACCAACTTGAATGGATGGGCATTGTCTTGCAAAATCACGAACCAAGGCTACTATTGGATCACTATGAATGGAGATTATGCACGGTTTGCCCAAAGTGTTAAGAGTATGCAAAGCTCCAGAATCTTCCATCATCACCCCTCAATCCAATTTTAACACCTTGGTATTTTACTGTCTAGGGCATCGACGTAATTGGAAAAATCTCACCTAAGTCATCTTTCGGTCACTAATACATCTTGGTAGCCATAGACTACTTCACTAAATAGGTTGAGGCTACTCCTTACCAAGCCTTAGATTCAAAGAAAGTGGCTCAGTTCATCAAGACTAACATCATTTCAAGGTATGGTATTCCCCACGTGATCATCTCTAATAACGACTCACACTTATAAAAAGAGGTTGTTACTATCCTTCAAAAGGAAAAAAAATCAAACATCACAGGTCTTCCCAATATAGACCTCAAACAAATGGTGCAATTGAAGCCGCCAACTAAGCATTGAAAAACATACTCCAAAAGATGATACGTCATCATAAAGGTTGGCACCTACATCTGCCAAGTGCCCTTATTAGGTACGGAACCACTTATAACTCAGCTACCAAAGCCACACAGTATTCACTAGTTTATGGAATGGAAGCAGTCCTCCCCATAGAACTAGAAATCTAGACAGTTAGGGTTCTTCAAGAAGCTCAGATCTCTAAACTCAACTAGGAACAATCCTATTATAACCAACTTAATACCATTGATGAAAAAAGGATTAAAGCTCTCCATCACACACAAAATTGCCAGATTTGACTGGCAAAGCATTTTAACAAAGGGGTTCAAATTTGTAACCTTCAGGAAGGTGATTTAGTCCTCAAAGAAATCAAACATGTTGTTAAATACCCTCGAGGGAAATTCAGACCTCCTAGGAATGGACCCTACATCATAAAGAAGATCTTGTCAGGCACAGGCAGCATCCTAATGGATGTCGATGGTAATGAGTTCAACCATCCAACCAATCTCGATCATCTCCAGAAGTACTTTGTATAGTGTTCTTGTTGTATGAGCATGCTTTCAGACATCAGTACATTTCTGTGACAAGAACTACGTGGACCTTATTCTTCAAAAATCATAAAGTTGTATTATGAATTCAAAATTTCAAAATTCAATGTAAGGAGATACGTAGGCAACCCTCATTGGGTACGATCCAAAGCATTTAATAAAATCAAATATTTCATTCACTCACATTTGGGCTCTTTAACACTGCATGCAAGAGTTAACAAGAACAAATAAACAAATCAAAGAAATAATGAAACCTGCTAAGCTGAAAACCTAAAAGGGCGGCTTAGGCAAAATTAAGGGTACAACTTGCTATACTAAAAATCAAAAAGGCAGTCTAGGCAATAATAAAGGCAGCTTGCTAAGTTGAAAATTAAGGTTTATTTTTTGAGCTGGCTTTTTCTATTGTATATGTAATATTATTCTCAGCTTTGACACCCGCAAGTGCATGGAGTCGTATCAAGTAATAAAAATCGGTAAAACCCGGTATCGTTC
>CAOJBK012864051.1:0-17812 GCA_948294925.1 Codiaeum variegatum
TGCTAGATTCCAAGAAGGATTGTTACCAATACATCATGGTATCCACCTTTCTAAGATGATGTCTCCCCATACACCTAAAGAAAGGGAAAATATGGCCAGAGTTCTATATGCTTCAGGAATTGGAAGTTTAATGTATGTAATGTTGTGTATTAGGCCAGATATAGCATACGCTATTAGTTTGACTAGTAGGTTTCAATCCAATCCTGGTCAGGATCACTGGACTGCTGTCAAAGCTATCCTGAAGTACTTAAGAATGACTAAGGATTTGGTTTTGACTTATAGAGGAGGAGATTTGAGGATTTATGGTTTTACTGACTCTGATTTTCAATCAGACCTCGATGATAGAAAGTCTATCTCAGGGTTTGTGTTCACTTGTAATAGAGGAGCAGTATGCTGGAAGAGTTCTAAGTAATCAACCACTGCAGACTCCACTATAGAGGCTGAGTATATTGCTGCATTAGATGCTGTAAAAGAAACTATTTGGATTTAAACGTTCATAATAGAACTGGATGTGGTTCCTTCCATTTAGTCGGTGGTTCCTCTCTACTGTGATAATAATGGAGCCATTACTCAGGCAAAGGAACCCAGGTCTTACCAGAAATCCAAGCATAAAGAAAGGCACTATCATATTACCAGAGAAATCAATGGGAGAGATGGCATTGACATGTAGAAAATAGCGTCAGTTGAAAACAGAATGGATCCCTTGACTAAAGCTATGAGTCAACAACAATTAGATTATCATCTAGAAAGGATGGGCCTTAAATATTATATAGTTTGGCTCTAGACTAACTCTAGTGCAAGTGGGAGATTGTTGGGATTGTATGCTCTAAAGCATGTACATTGTGTATATATATTTTTAATCTAAATCCTAATAATGGCTTAATATATATGTTTTCATTTAATGATTGATTTCATTTCAGTGCATCACGTATGTATGTTCCTTAAGTTCTATTTGTGAGAATCTATTCTCAAAGTGTTTAGGAATAGGAGGACAAATTCTTTTTGTTATAGACTTTAAAATAAGTTCATGGTCATAGGATTATTGGTAGGAATGTCAATGATCTGGAAAGATCATCACTTCAGCTGCCATCCATGACAAGTATGAGATACTTATTGGTATGGAGGTAGTGTGTCTCACACTATAGACATGTGATGTCGTGACTATAAGTGGACACTTATGAAATGAGTAAGTCGAATAATGACTTTAGATGATAGACACAAGGGTTTTATCTACCAGTTAATGTCTGATCATATAGATTAAAATTGTGCATATATTCCTTTGACTTGAGGGGACATGTTATCTAACATATTGGTGGCTATGGTTTGTTAATGCTTATGTACTGATGCTAATCAAGTATTGGTGTATGGCATGTGATGGTCATAATTAGTGGTATGTTGAGATAAGAGATCTCTAAGATAGAATTCATTAACTTGGACAAACAAGGAAGGAATCCTATGACTTCTGGTTGTTCTTGATTCACAAATCCTTGGCCAAGGTAGTAAATATTCACTAGAAAGACTTTCTAGTTGGAATCAATTTATCGAGAATTAGAACCGGATAGAAGTTAAATGATCTAGCATATAAGGTTTGACTTTTTTATGACCTTAGATGAGATAGAAAATTCGTAATGAAAGGATTTGAGTGCATGGTAATTATAATCAAGAGGTTCATGAAATGTCAAGGATTTATCACCGACATTCATTTCTAATTAGGTAGTCATGATATGTTATGCTAGACGTCACTCAAGATATATGGGACTAAGTATGAACTGTGGATTACATACTTGGTGTGAACAAAAGAGTTTTCTTTATCCCATTGCTAATTAGAATATGAACCTAGCAAGTCACACATCATAAAGTGTATACTTTGGCTTGGTATTTAACCATGTTGATAATTGATTGAAGAGTTTAATTAATTATTAACTTACATTGGGTCAGACTTGTAATTAAATTTACAAAAATCCTAGCATATCTTGAAATCTAATTTATTGTGGGATTTATTCAATTATGTCATAGTTTGTATTGGATACAAATGGACATGACTAATTTGATATGTATTATGGTTCATAACAATTAATTACATGTGATGTGATTAATTAAAAGCTAATGTGATCCCTACTAATCACTTGTGCTAATAACATTGATTATTGATTAATTATTTAGTCAATAAGTCAATTGGTTACTAGCACAAGTAACCTACATGGCTTTGCCTAACTTTTCCTTAATTTAAAAAAGATTAGGTTTAAGATGATGGGTATATAAGTGGGTTTGATCTTCATTTTGTTATAGCACTTTTTAACTTCTTCACTATTCATCTTCTTCTTTAAGGAATAAGAGAGAGAAGCTCTCAAGAACTAGTGAGAGAAAGTTCAAATTTTCAAGTTTGTGCTCAACGAAAGTCCAAACACAATCCCTAAGGTCTCAAATTCTCAATCAAGAAGCAAGAACCAACAAATTGGCAACCAATAGAGGGTTCAAATTTCTTCAAGGAGGAAAGGGGACATAAGCCTAAGGATATCTTCGATGTGAGTCATACTAGAGGCTTCATTCTTGGGGATCTAATCGAAGGAGGGAGTTGAGGTATATCATACGTTCTAACCCTTATTTGTTTCTATTATATTTGGAAAGATCCTTGATGTTGAATACGGATCCATCTTAGGGTATAGTAATTTGTTAAAGAGTTTACTGAATATCTAAATCTAACCATGTCAAAAGTGTTTTGGCATGGTAAATATTTCATAAAAGTTTTGGAAACCAAAAATCGAGTTACATTGAAATTTTGCAAAAAAAAAAAAATTGCTAGAAAATTTTACTTGAAAATTGCTGGAAAATTTTTATGCTTTTGCTGCATGACTCCGTATTCTCCCTTCAGTGAAGTCAAGCTTGAAAAGGAAAAAAATGTGCTAAAAAGGCTAAGAACCTAGTGTAGGTGGAAATTAGTGAGTCTGATTCTGATGATGATAAGATGATAAAGTTAGAACCATTGAATGAAACTGGTGAGGATGAGGATATATAGGCCGATGTCCCTGTTAAGGCAGAGGCAATTGAGCCATAGAAATGCAAGTTAGGAGGCAATACTATTATCCCTCCTATAAACCTCAATGCAAAAGTTTATGCTGATTTAATGGATATTCAAAACATAGGTGAGACTGCAATGAATAGAAGTAAGGTTCCCTCTGTTTATTTAGCTGAAAAAGATTATGATGGTGATGATTCCTCTAGAGAGATTAGGAGTCACTATCACAGCTCTCCAAATGAAGAACCATATAAAGAAAAGAAATTAAAAGCAAATCCACCTATAAATTTCAATAAATTGCTCTTAGAAGTACATGCTTCTAAATAGGTTATTCTTAATGAGATAGAAAAGATTCATTCCTCCATTGGGCAAAACTTAGAAGGAATCAATGTCTAAATGTCTAAAAAGGTCTTGAAGGTTCAGGAGGAATTACTCAAGAAGATAGTCAGCCTTTAAGAGAGGATAGTTAGTGTTCTACAAGCCACCAAGTCCAACCTTGAAAGTGCTTGGAAGCATCTGTTGGATGTTAGAGTAGTTGTGAAGTCCTAGAAGCCTAAAACCAAGTCTCTAGTAGGTACTACCCAAAGTATCTTGGACACAACCACTGCTCAAAAGGTTCGGGAGAAGAAGAAAACTAGCCAATCAAGCTTGAAAATCAAAGGATGATTAGAAGCATAGGAATAAATTTACTTTATGTTTTGGATTTTTGAACTTTTTTTTTTGGGTTTTTATTTCTAGATAATCTTTTTATGTTTGTTTAATTCTACTATTTCCCCTATTTTTTCTTCTAATAAAAAAGGGGAAAAGGAAATGTGCTTTATGTTTATACCTTGTGCTGTGTGTGGTAGGAAGTATCTATAGTTGGTAGGATTTAAACTCATAAGATCTAAACTATTTTTTGGCAGTATTTGCATGCCTTAAGGGGAGCCATGTTATGCTTTATCTGATATTATACTAAATGAATTATGTTTGCCAATATTCTAACTTGACTATCAATTCATTTATTTTGTTAAGTCACATATACATATTTCATTGCATAAGTTGTGTTAGATTTAGGGGGAGATAACTACTTATCTTCTTTTACTTTTAAATTTACTACTTGTGAATTGTTTATGTTTTGTCATCATTAAAATGTGGGTTGGGGGGGGGGTGGGGGGTGTAAAGGGATTGTGAGTCTATTCATTTAGCAATCTTTTTTTCATGATAACAAAATTATAATTATTTAGATATATTGTGAGTTTAGTGTTCGCCTCAAAATATACTATCCAATAGCAATCACAAGTATATAGGCTATTGTGGCATGGAATGAGAACCCAAGGTCGTATCTCCCACGGAAATCACACTGGCTTATTGATTTGTTTCAAAGAGTGCAAAAAAAAAGTAAAAGAATTTTAGTTTTGAAAATAAAGTAAACAATTAATTCTAAAGTAAGAAAGTAAAGGATGTGATATGCAATGATATGAATGAGTCTACAGATCGTTACAATCCATAATCCATCATTTATGAATTTAAGCAATTAGGTAAGTCGATTATGCGAAACGATCCAAATTCAATGCAATCATTCAATTAAAACTTATTCTACTAGCAATCGCATTCATAGAAGTAACCTAAGGAAAACATGCATCAAATAATGAATTTAAGACTAAAACTTATATTTCTAATTCATTTTAGAATCTCTATTGAATAGTTCTAGGTTTGAATTTCCATTCTTACTCCATCACCCAAATCTACAATTAAATCAATTGGTAATTAAGCAATTTCTTACTATCTTTAATTAAATTCAATGAAGTAACGGTTTAACACAATCAAAGAATCTAATTACTATTATTCATATCAAGACTACTTCATGTTCAGTCTTTAGACAATGAAGAATTGAGCTCATGATTGGTTTAAATCTCAACAAATCAATAATAAGTTCAAGGGAAATCATGCTTAATCTCTTAACATATAAATTATCAAAAAGAATTAAAGTAGAAAAGAGTTAAGATTAAAAACCTCAATCAAAGTGTAGAAAATCACAATCTCCATGGAGAAATTCAACTTTAATCTTGATTACAAGCCAAATCTTAATGAAAATTAACTAAATCTGTGAAAGTATTATGAAATCTAAAAAGGAATTGAGTTTAAACTCTAAAAATTAGAGAATCTATATCTAAATTCTTTGAAAAATATGGCTAAGAATCCCCTAAACAATCAATAAATCGGGCTTTATATTGCCAAAAAATTGCATCAGTACAGCTTGTGCACAGGCCCATATGGATGCCTTTACCTTATGAGGATGAAATTGCCTCGTATAGATGACTAATTTCATCATTCTTCAATCTTGCTTGTTTAGGAACTCCAACTTTCGATCCAATAACTCCATTTTTGCATAAATTCCTAATTTTCTCTAAAAACCATTTAACAAACATATTAAACACAAATTTTGAATAAAAATAAACTCAAATTTTAAGGAAAATATATAAAAGTATGCCTAAAATAACTCTCCCATACTTAAGCCTTTGCTTGTCCTCAAACAAAACCGAACATTGACAATTTAACTTTCTCAATCAAGCTATATAAAAAAAAATTTCAAATTCTCAGTCAACTATTCTAACTAGTCTATTTCAAAGTTTTTTTAGCTAACTAACTAACATCTAAACTCAAAATTCCATTTCAACAATTTCAATTACATTATAGTATTATCAATCTCCAAAATTCAAGTTAAATGAAATAACAAACTTCTTCTATGAAATAGAGTTAAAATTAGGTAAATAAATGTTTTCATGCTTAGAAATCAACTCAACCTTTTTGAAAATAACACACATATCATGCAAATTTAAACTTAAAGCACATGCATTTTTTTTCTTCTTTTTTCTCTCTTTTTTTTATCACTTCGAGGAGCCTGACTTAACTGATTACATCATTAGCATTTTGATGCAATAAACACTTTATGGCATTGATCCCTGATTACTCAGCTAATCACAAACATCAGCTGGCTACTAGCACTATTTATAGCTCCTTTAGATTTATTTCACTTTGTGCAAAACAGGAACCAACGGAATATGAAATTATTTTGAAAGCTCTTTGTTTCTTTTTAGTGCAAACTTTTCATTTATTCACATTCCATGTAAGTTATTTCAAAAAGATGTCATTAAATTCCTAAAAATGTTTTGCCAAAACCTTAACCATGCAACATTCAAATCCAATATGCTAAAAAATTTAACAAGATTTTAAACTTTTAATTATTCAATAACATCAAAGAAACTCTTTACTTTTAAAAATTCAAAACCCAAAATTTAGTCACTAAATAAGAAAAATGAGACATTGAATAGCCCAAATTCGAAACATTTTTTTGACAAAAAACACAACTCAATCAAGATTATCACATTATCTAAATATAGTCAAAACTTGTTTGCTTGAGTTTAAATTTATCAACAAATCAAGCTAATAAAGAAAAATAAGCACATGGCTTTCCCTCCCCAAACTTATTTCACTCATTGTCCCCAATGGGTTGAAATGAAAAACAAAAAGAAATGGAAAAAGAAAAACTTGCTCTTGTTGTCCTTTGCCATCAGTAAAATAGCAGAAATCAACACAAGAACATAATGCCATATATTCTATAGGGTTAGCATATGACTCAAAGTTCAAACCATTATGATAAATACATGAAATACAATCACACACCAATTGTCAATGCCCAATTCTAATAAAAGAATGCTAATAATATGAATTAAACACAAATTCAATAATTATAACACTTAAAAAGTACAAAAAGGTTCAGTAGGGAACATCATTGAACACTTGGCATGCAATAGGTTTGAACAATGGTTGCATAAACATTAAGCATAATCAACCCCCCAAATTAAATATAACAAGAAATATTCAAGCAATAAAACATTCCAAATATCAATTCCAATCAATAATTCAAGCCTTAGACATGTTAAACTTGATTTAAGGTTCATAGGCAAATATGAAATTCCAACTCAAATTATCCCTAAATTCTAATTTTAAATTATTTTAGAGGGTTTATTTAATCAGAATAATGAAATATCAACAATATAAACCCCTTAAACTAGTTTCATGCCTTATTTAATTAAAGGATTTCCAAAAATAATTAAAAGACCACTTACTTCATATCTTGAAAATCTCTTAATGATTATGCAAATAGTGTGTGTGTGTGTGTGTGTGTTGATGATCAATCCACAAGTAAAGATTAGAGAGGAAAGAAGAACAATGATTATGAATTCTAGGGTTTATAAGTGTCCTTGCGAAATTCGGAATGTGTGTAAGTATTTGTAATTGCAAGAATTTATGTTTAAAACTAATAGGTAGTACACGTTTTCAAACTGAAGTGCACGACTCTAATAAGTGCGCAGACCCCGTGGTGATATGGCAAAGCCTGTGCAACAATGAAAATTTAAGCCCCTTAGAAACAGTGAGCAGCATGGCTTTACATCCCTTTTACACATCCCCATGCTAATGATACCTTGACCCGTGCCACTTTCTGTTTATTTTTTTTTATAAATTTCAAGGAATGAGTGAAATTTTATAATTTTAACTTAACAAATACGTTAAATCAAAATATAGCTCCATATACTCATATATTCATGCATAATCACAACAAAACACGCACTTACCCATGTATTATCTCTTGATAATTGAATTAACACACAAAATAAAAAGGAAAACAAACTAGAAAACAATTTAAATCGATGGGTTACCTCCCACCAACCACTTTTTTAACATCATCTTAGGTGAACTTTGAGGTAGTATTAACCTACCTCAGAGGAGTTAAACCTCTCACCATGGATCCAACAATATTACATTTAAAATAAGAGAGTTCTATTCCAACATTCTTTCAAAATTTTCAAGCAAGACTCAACAAAAAACTTAGGTAACCAAACAAGATTACTTTTTTCATTCAATTTTTTACTCGTTTTCTTACCTTTCTTCATCATTTTTGGCCTGCCATTACTTTCGCATCCACTATTTCCTTTAAGCTTTGGTATGCTCACCAACTCTTAAAGCATTTCATTCATTGCCACAATCAAAGGTAAAATTTCAACTTTATCATAAGGTTTAGGCTCCATAATTTCCTGCACAACATAACACTCCAAAGAAACACTATTAACCGTATCAGTTTTATCATTTAACGGTTTAGGGTCAATAATTATTTCACACAATTTAACTTCTTGATGTGCTATTGTGTGTGCATGAATCTTAGATAATTGAAAAACTATTTGATTATCACCTACCCTTAGGGTCAATTTTCCCTCACAAACAACTATAATTTCTCAAGCAGTTGCCAAAAATGGTCTCTTTGAGATAAGTGAGTTCTCAACATTCTCATCTAATTCAACTACAATAAAATCAATGGGAAAAATAAATTTCCCAACCTTAACCAACACCTCATCAACTAGCCCTCTAGGGTGAATAATAGATTTATCAGCTAATTCAATTCTGAGATATGTTAGTTTAGATTCTCCTAAACCTAAGATATGTTGGTTTAGATTCTCCTAAACCTAAGACCTTAAAAACTTTTAGAGGCATAATGCTAACACTTGCTCCTAAATCAGCTAATGTTTTTTCAATATTCAAACTACCTAAGAGATAATAAATAGTAAAACTCTTTGGATTGTTAAGCTTTTGAGGTAGCTTAGTAATATTGCTAAAGCTCTCCTCAGATAGTTGCACCACAGACACCTCTTCCTACTTCTCATTATTCTCAAGTAGCTCCTCCAATGTTTTCACATACTTTGGCATCTGCTTCAAAGATTTGACTAAAGGCATATTTATATACAATTGAGTAAAATACTTAGAAGCTTACCTAGTTAGGTGTCCAGTTACTTCACAGGACACAGGATAGGAGGTGCATATTTTGATAAGAGAAATTCTAAATCAATACCCTCCTCCTTTTACTTAGCCAACCTTCCCATGTGCTTAACCTTAACCTCTGCCATTACCTTTTTTTTCTCATCATGACCCCATCAAATGATAGAAATAGCTTTATTCTGCTCAGGTTGGCTAGGCAACTTATCCTTTTGAATCATTTATAATTGGGTGGTCACTTGACCAACTTGAGTTTCAATTCTCTTTACTGATGCCTCAAATGAATCAATCTTCTATTGGTGGCCTCTTAAGCTTGTGTACTAGCTTGAATAAGTGTTTAAGGTAGTCTTTATAGTAGACAACCTTTGGCCTATATTAGAAGACTCACCTTGGTGTTATTATTGAAATTGTTATGGTTGGTTAATATTCCTCCAACTAAAATTAGGATGATTTCTCCAACACAAATTATATGAATTTGTAAAAAAGTCATTCCTTGGTTGGAATCCATCCAAATCTTTTACTTCTTTAGTATCACCCTCAAAATACTTATAACTAGAAGGGCACACATTCGCTCCATGGCCATAAATGCCATAAACCCCACAAACTTATTGAGTTTGAGCCGATGAATTTGCTTTCCTTTGTAACATTTGAACTTGGAGAATTAGCTCATTTATTTACATTGCCATATTTTTACTTCGGGTACCATCTTGCCAGCCAATTCTCCTACCTCATGCACTTTTTTACTAGGAATTTGTACCAAGCATCTCAAATAATTGAATAGCCTCATCGGCTGTTATTTCACTCATAGATCCCCAAGCTGCATTGTCCACCATCATTTGGCTTTTGGTAATTAAGCCCATCATAAAATAACTAAATTAATAGCTTGATAGGATAGTGATGGTGTGGACACTACACCTGCAACAACTTAAATCATCCTGTGCCTCATAGAAAGGCCCCTCATTCATCTGAAAAAATGTTACAATCTTGGTGTGATGATCAATAGTCTTTGAATAGGACTAAAACTTTTACATGAACTTTATGTAAATTTTCTCCTATGTAGTTAAAGAATCTGGAGGCAATGTCATCAGCTATGTTTTAATAGCATCCTTCAAGGTGTAAGGGAAACCCCTCATCCTTAATTAATCCTTAGTCAGACTTTGAAGAGGAATGGTCTGAATAATTGAATAAAAATTCCTAATGAAGTTTAAAGGGTCCTTGTTTGCCACTCTATAGAACAATGATAACATATTATAGCGAACAGACTTAAGCTCATAGTTCTTAGAAGGTACATCTAAACACATGCAAGAAGTAGTTGTCCCAATAATCGGCTTAGTAAACTCCTTCATTAATTGTTTTAGATCTCCCTTGATTATTGGTGGATCAACAATTACTTGAACTTTGTCTCTGATTTTTTTTTCTTTAATCTTGTGCATGTTATCAACAAAAGGAATAATATCTCCTTATCTTCTTCCATTCATAAAATATGAAAAAGAAATATAAAAAAAAAAATAAAATCAACAAACTAAAATTAAAAATATTCATAAGAAATAAATAAACAACGCCTAGCTAGTTCCCTGGTAACGGCGCCAAAAACTTGTTCGCTTTAAAATATACTATCCAATAGCGACCTCAAGTGTATGAGCTATTATAGTATAGAATTAGAACCCGAAGTCGTATCTCCCATAGAACTCGTGTCAGCTTATTTATTTGTTTCAGAGAGTGCAAATAAAAGTAAAAGAATTTCGATTTTACAAATAAAGTAAACAATTAATTCTAAAGCATGAATGTAAAGGATGTGATATGTAATGTTATGAATGAGTTTAGAGAATTTTACAATCCATAATCCATCATTTATGAATTTAAGTAATTGGGTAAGTCTATTATGCCAAATGATCCAAATTCAATGCAATCATTCAATTGGAACTTATTCTACTAGTAATTGCATTTTTAGAAGTAACCTAAAGAAAACATGCATCAAATAATGGAATGAAGACTAAAACTTATATTTCTAATTCATTTTAGAATTTCAATTGAATAGTTCTAGTTTGAATTTCCACTCTCACTCCATCATCTAACCCTCAATTAAGATAATTAGTGATCAAGTAATTGTTTATAATCCTTAATTCAATTCCATCACGTAAGGGTTTAGCACAATAAAAAAATCCAATTACTAATATTCATATTAAGACTACTTTATGCTTAATCTCTAAACAATGAAGAATTTAGCTCATGATTGGTTTGAATCTCAATAAATTAATAATTAATTTAAGGGAAATCATGCTTAATCTCTTCACACATAAATTATCCAAAAGAATTATAGTTGAAAAGAGTTAAGATTAAAGACCTCAATTAAAATGCCAAAAATCTCAATCTTCGTGGAGAAATTCAACTTCAATCTTGATTACAAGCCAAATCTTAATGAAAATTAACTAACTCTAAGTAAGTGTTATGAAATCTAAGAAGGAATTAAGTCTAAACCCTAAGAACTAGAGAATCTCTATCTAAATTCACTGAAAAATATAGCTAATTATCCCATAAACAATATGAAAATTAGGCTTTTATATTTTCAGAAAATTGCATTGGCATGACGTGTACACGGGCCCGTGCGAATGCCTTTACCTCGTTCAGATGAATAAATTGTTCCAGAGAGTTGCATAGCATAAAAGGGTTAGTATTCCAACACCCCACTCCTCCCAAACCCTCCCCCCCCCCTTCTATATGCGAATGACTGATTTCAGCATTCTTCATTCTTGCTTGACCAGGAACTCTGTCTTTTAATCTAATAACTCCATTTTTTCATAAATTCTTAATTTTCTCTAAAAATAACTTAAAAAATATATTAAATGCAATTTTTGGATAAAAATAAGCTCAAATATTAGGGAAAATATATAAAATTATGCTTAAAACATTTAGTTATACTTGCAGTGTCATCTAAAGACAATTAGACACCAATACATCTAATACTTATAACGACACCCAAAGTTAAAAAGCCCGTGAGCTAAGGAGTGGCTAATGGATTGAATTAGTCAATCAAATTAGGGTTTTTGGACTCACGACCGTGAAGGTAGCCCGTCAGCCAATGTGAGGCTACTGTACTGTTGAAATCCAAGCAAAATTTAATGATAGTGTATCACAGGTAGGCCTCGAGGCTGTGATTAATGCCTGTGAGACTTACCTAAGTTACTGTTTCTCATTTGCATAAGGAGAATGGCTTTGGAGGGCTCGTGGACTAGGCTCACACCTGTGAGAATGCAATTTTCTGCATTATAAAAGCGAAATAGATAAAAAAAAAGGGGGGAGTCATGGTGGATCATGGAGTTTGAACCTAAAGAACCCTAGAGCCATCAGAAATCAGAGAAAAGCTTACCAAAGGAGCATATTGAAGGTGGATTAACACATTTACAAGCAATGATATTAAGAGTTTTGAGAATTAGAGGTAGGATTTGTCATGAATTTCTTAGTATTTAACTCTTTTATCCACATTTCCTATTATTTTCTTATAATCATGAGCTAAACATCTCTTGTGAAACTAGATTAAACAAGTATTTCTCATTTGTATGGATTAATTAACAATATACTCAATTAATGTTGAAGTTTTTCATCAAGTATTGGTTTTGATTTAAATTTTCTGCATTTCATCCATAATAGCATTCTTATTGATGATTTGGGTTATTCATACTTTACTAGAAATAGAAAGTTTGAGCCTAGATCACTTAAAAGCATTTGAGTTTGTTGTGTTCGCTATAGATGGATACATAAAGACATATGGTTTATGTTTTTCACTTAATCTTCATGCTTTTTCTAATTAAATAGAAGTGAGAAGATATTCCTGTTCTTCTACTTAGAAATTAGGGGTTTAATCACTTTAAAAATGGTTAAACCTAGCTTTTGTGAAAAAATCTACTTGTTGATTGAATGAGATATCCATTGAATTGTTGATTAATCTCGCAAATTGAGTGAATACGAGTCAAAATCTAGGTAGATTCCTTCCATTCTTGATTGTTTGATCTTTGGTCTTGCATTCTCTCTACATTGTTTAATTAGTTAGTAGTTAAAGTTTAAGTTTCTTTAGTTATAAATTAACCAAAAACCAATTTTGAGCTAGAAATAAATTAAGAGATTGAGTTGGTGCTTGATTAATCAATTCAAATTGTCCCTTGGGAGAATGATACTGGAACTCACTCAGATTATACTACTTGGCATGACCCCATACACTTGCGGGTATTGCGGTCGGCACACATCAAGTTTTTGGTGCTATTGTTGGGAATAGTTTTAATTGAATGCGACAAACATTAGCAATACATCCAAAGCTATTGATTTAGCCTTTTATTTTATTTTTTATTTAATTTAGTTTTCTCTTAGTGTTTTATTTCAGATACCATGTGTATGACAAGATCTAACTCCTCCGAACTAATTCCTTACGATCCAGAACTTCAATGGACTCTAAGGAGGCAAAGACAAGAAAGAGAAAGGGAGTTAGCTTTAGCCATAGACAATCCACTTCCAAAAGTTCCTAAGGGAGATGAAGAGGATATTGAAGAAGAAAATCTAGAGGTACACGAAACAACCATAGAAGAAAACAACAATGGTAATAATGGAAATGATGGTGTTAATGATAATAGAAATGCCATCAGGGATATAGTTGGTGAGGGCAATGGGGCTAGAAATAGGAATATAGCCAGAAATGGTAATAGATCCCTGCTTTGGAGAACCATGTAAGATTTTGATAGGCCTAACCTAAACTATGTTGGAGGTCCAATCCGGATGCTAGCGGGTGACGCGAACAACTTTGAAATTAAACTGGCAGCCATTCAAATGTTTCAAAACTCATGCCAATATAGAGGGTTGGTCCATGAGAATCCTTATACCTACTTGGATGAATTTGTGGAAATATGTGATACATTCAAAATGAATGGGGTAACGGAGGACACTATCAAGCTTAGGTTATTCCCTTTATCTCTTAGGGATAACCTAAAGAAGTGGCTCAAATCCTTTTAACCGAGTCATTTCATCTTATGGGATTAATTGGTAGAGGCATTCCTAGCAAAATATTTCCCTCTCCTTAAGACCGCCAAATTAAAGAATGAAATCTACTCATTTTCCCATTCGAAAGGAGAATCTTTGTATGAAGGTTGGGAAAGGTTCAAGAACTTACTCTTGAAATATCCCCATTATAGCTTCTCACTATGGAAACATATGGAAAGTTTCACCAAAGACTTGAATTACATAAATACACAAAATTGATATTGATCAGAGGTGGCTCTTTGATGCACAAGATGCCAGAAGAAGGGATTTGATTAAAGACATGTCCTTGGCATAATATCAATATTTTCCTTTCCAAAGAGATATTCCAAGGTTGAGAGCACCGGGTGCTCATACGGTTGACATAGTCATATCCCTCTCGACACAAGTTGAGGCCTTAAGCATGAGATTTGATGCTTTCCCTTCGGGTACCTCTAGGCACCAAGTGATGTTTTGTGAAAATTATGGTGGGGAAGAGTGAAATATGCTTAGGGCTAGTGGTTCGAGTAGAAGTAATGAGCAAGCAAAATTTGTTGGAGGAATCCAAAGGGGCGGCAATAAAAGCCCCTATTCTAACACCTATAATCTCAATTAGAGGAACCACTCAAATTTCTCTTAGAGGGATTCGAATGAGAAAAGAGGTCCTCTACAGAGATTTAAACAAAAGGGTCTAATGTAATAACAACCTCCACCTAAAAAGAGTAATCTTGAGGAGATGATGGAGAAGTATGTGCAATCAATGAATTCTAGGTTTCAAATTCAAGAAGCCAATAATAGAAGCACACAAGTCTCTTTGCAAAATCTTGAAACACAAGTGGAACAAATTGCCAAACTTCTAAGTGAGAGGACTCTAGGTGCTTTGCCTAGCAACACCGAGGCAAATCTAAGGGGGGGGAATTGATAGCCATCACCTTGAGGAATGGTAAGAATATAGAGAGTGGGATAAGAGAAGATGAGGAGAAAGAGTCAACCAAGGAAGAAAAGCCTAACTATGTTGAGAAAGAGGTAGAGGGGGAGAAGGAAAAGGAGCATCGTAAAGAGGAGGAAGCACCAAAAGCATCACCACTGGTCAAAGAGTACAAGCCAAGGGTTCCATATTCGATACAATTGTAAAATGATAGTCTAAATGCCCAATTTGGTAAGTTTCTTAAACTTTTCAAACAACTTCACATAATCATTCCCTTTGCCGAAGCACTCGCACAAATGCCCAAGTACGTAAAATTTTTAAAAAAGCTTCTCTCTAATAAGAGAAAGTTTGAAGAGGTATCTATAATGCTTTTGTCCGAGAAGTCTTCAGCCATTCTTCAAAGAAGATTGCCAAAGAAACTACAATACCCTGATAGCTTCAATATTCCATGTCTAATTAAGAAGGCATTAGTGGACTTAGGAGCTTGTATAAGTGTAATGCCTTATAAAGTTTTCAAACAATTTGCTATTGGGGAACCAAACTAACACAAATAACCATTCAATTGGTGGATTAATCCATGATATATCCCAAGGGAATAGTTAAGGATATGTTAGTAAAGTTTGGGGAATTTATATTCCAGATGGATTTTTTAACCGGGTCAGATCACTACAAAAAAAATTTTGATTTTACTGATGCCAGTTACTGACGCAATTTTTTACGTCAGTAATTACTGATGCCAAAATTAACGTTACTGACCCCCTACTGAGGCAAAAAAAAATTTAATTAATTACTGACCCAATACTGATGCAAAAATTGGGTTAGTAAATTACTAACCCAATTTTTACTTTAGTAACGGGTCAGTATAAATGGAGGGAAATAATGATTTGAAATCCCACCATATGGTACTGACCCATTATTGATGCAAAAATTGGGTCAGTAAATTACTGACCCCAAAAAAGCGTCGGTAACGCGTCAGTAAAAGAAATAAAATTATTACTGACCCTAATATGGAGTCAGTAAAGCGTCAGAAATTGAAAAAAAAAATTTGCTGATGAGTTACTGATGCAAAAATGGGGTCAGTAAAAATTTTATTTTATTTCCTGACGCCTTACTGACGCAATTTGGCGTCAGTAACGCGTCAGAAATACATGGGAGGGAATGATTTTTTTACGTAAAGTCGCGCGTCAAAATAACGTTACTGACCCATTTTTGGCGTCAGTAACTCGTCAAAAAAAAATTGTTACTGACGCAATTTTGGCGTCAGTAAAAAAATAAAAAAAATTGTTACTGACGCAATTTTGGCATCAGTAAAAAAATTAAAAAAATTGTTACTGACGCAATTTTGGCGTCATTAACGTGTTATGAATATTTAATTATAAAAGCACCCCTACCCAGCACAGAATCATTTTTCACAGAACCAAAGGAGGAGGCGTGGTTTGAAGTAGCAAACTCCACCAGTTTCGTCGCCGACCGCCCAGTTTCGCCGTCGAACGCCCAGCTTCGCCGCCGACCGGTCAACCCGCCACCAGCTCCTTTGGTCAACCCGCCACCGCCGCCGACCGCCCATTCACAGCTCCTCAAAATACGGCACCGGCAAGGTAAGTTAGGTGATTTTCTTTCCCTAAATGAGTCCATTACTGAGTTGGATTGGCTTTTTTTTTTATATTCATTTTTTTTGGAGTTTCGCATTGTATGGGTTGCTCTTAGCTTTGAGACTCTGTTTTGGGTCCTTTTCATTTGCTGTAATAGAAAAAAAAACATTTGGGATTTTGATCATTTGAGTGGGCTATTTGGTTCTGCTTGTGAGTTTGGTCACCTAATGATGACCATTTGCTGTGACTTTTGTTCTGTGATTATAGTTCCTGTTCTGACTTTGAAATTTCATGCTCTTTATCTTGATGAATCTGGTTCTATCTTTTAAATAAATTTTGCTCCTTTGATGTGTCTTGTATTCTATCTAATGGTTTGGTAATACATTTTATCATAAGTTTTGAGGATGATCACTTATGAGTTTGCCGTTCTTGAGCTAATTATTTCAAGTATCTAAACCACTGAATGCTTACTCTAACTGATGAAATTTTTTAGTAATGGACTATCTATCTTGTGCCTTGTGTTACTGCTGAAAAGGTCTTGTATTGGGCTCTTTTACTTACTGCTTTAAGTATATTACCATAGAAGCTTTGTTTTAAATCTAATTTTACTTATTAATTTTACGCTTCTATGTGGCCTTTAATTTTATCATTTTTTTTAAGTTTCCGAGATAACAACCTCTCATTAAGATCTTTATCTCTTTTTATTCTATTTATAGTTTACATCATAACTTAGTAATTAGTTAATGTCTTGTGTTAAAAAAATATGCTTGTGTTGTGTTTAAAAACACATTCTTAAAAAATTAAACGATATATAAAAACTTATTGTTGAATTGAACTATTAGCTAAATTGAAATGGACTTAGCGTATTGAATTTGTTGAATTGTTGTTGAATTGAATTATATGTTGAATAGAATTATATGTTAGAATGATTTACAGGTGGGAAATATAGAATATTTAGGGGAGATTCTGCTAAATTTTTCTTTAAAACTTGTTGAATTGACATTTTTTTGTCATTTTGTAGGATGAAAGATAATGCGCCAATTCGTGGTCGTGGTAGACCACATGGATCACGCGGGCTTCCACGTGGTTTAGGTAACTTTCAACAATCGTCTACTACTCCATCTACTTCAGGACCACATACTTCATCGCCGCCCACTACTCAACCTCCCAGTCCTGCTGCTCCACCTACTTCAGCAGCCACAGTTAATACTTCCAGTACTATTGTTCCACCTACTTCAGCGGTACCTACTCAACCTGTTGTTCCACCAACTGATGGTGAAGCTAGTACTTCACGTCCCCCAAGACCTTGGAACTTATATTCAAATGAAAGACCAGGAGTCGAGAAGGTCGAGGTCGAAGGAGATGGAGAAGGGTGAGATCTTTAATTTATATTTTGTTTTTATACATTATGCTTTATAACTTTTTACTGATTAATTTATTTTTTGCTATTTGGTATTCAGATTT
>CAOJBK012865049.1:0-14586 GCA_948294925.1 Codiaeum variegatum
AAGTCTAGGTAGATTGCTTTGAAAATCTATTTTAGTTACCTCATTTGATTTGCAAGTTTCTCTGTGTTTTATTACGTCTTTGTTATTTTAATTTCTTCATTCATAAAATTACAAAATATTGTTGGCTAGACAATAAAATAGGAGATTGAGTTGGTGATTGATTGAACAAATTGCACGAAATTCCCTTGGGAGAATGATACCGGGACTCACCGGTTTTTTATTACTTGATACGATCCTGTACACTTGCTGGTGTAAAAAATTTATCTCTGAAAATTACACATCAGTTACATTCTTTTATGGTTTATCGTTGGCCTATGAACCTAATTCGTAATTTAGAAAAATCTATTAAAAATTTTATATGGATAGGTTCTATCATGGGGAAGGAACTTATTACGATTTCATGGGATTAGGGTTGGCAATTTTTGACACGACCCGATTAAATGCCTCAAGAAGGTGCATTGCTTTTTTACAATAGGGTTGGAGAACCGTTGCCTCATATTTGTATTCCCCGATTAATTGATTGATCACCAGCAATGATTCGCCTCTAATATCCACTGATCATGCCCCTAACTTAGCCAAAACCTCCAATTCTATGATCAAGGCTTCATATTCTGCTTGATTGTTTAAATAAGGAAACTCGAGAACGAAACCAAGTTTTGTCGTGAGACCTTGTGTGAGGTTAGAACGATTCCTACCCCTGTTGACCAAATTCTTTGACCCATCAAACCATAACTCCCAAGCTTATTTTTGTAAGACGTGATTTACTTCATCTTCAGGGAGGTCCTTACTAGGATGATGAGCAAGAAAATCAGCTAGGGCCTGACCCTTCACAACTTAGAGAGAGACATACTGAGGTGAAATTCTTATAGTCCAACAACTCATTTCCCAATCCTATTTCTTAAATAGAGCCTTGATAGGATATATTTCATTACATCAGTTCGCCTGACCACCATAACAACTACCGGGACCATGTAGTATCTCAATTTGGTGTAAGAGAAATATAAGGCAAACCCAAGTTTCTCAATTGGGGTATACCTTATTTCTACATTGGTTAATCTCCTACTGAGGTAATAAATGGCCCTTTAATATCCCCCTTGATCTTGAGCCAACATGCATCCAATTGTCCCATCCAAAGCCAATATGTATAAAATCAGGGGCTCCATAAGCCTGGGAGGAGTCATAAATGGTAGCTTGGTAAGGTAAGCTTTAATCTCATCAAACACCACTTGATTCTCCTCATCTAGGTCAATTCTTTATTCCCCCTTAGCAACGGCCTCCAAGGCCAAAGATTCCCAGTCGTATTCGTAACGAGCTCCTCAAGAAATTAATCTACCCAATCAAGCACTGAAGCTCTTTCTTGTTTCTCGAAGGAAGGGTCTTCAAGACCGCCTTAGCTTTATTTTTGTTGATCTCCACATCCCTTTAATGTACCAGAAAGCCTAGAAAATTGCCTCCAAATAACCCAAAAGAACATTTCAAGGGATTCATTTTCAGCTGATACTGCCTTATCCTTTTAAAAAGATTGTCTCAGGTCAGCCAAGGGTTGCTCTTCTTACTGGGACCTGACCACCACATCATCTATGTACACCTCCATATATTTCCCTTAAAAATCATGAAATATAGCATTCATTTCCCTCTAATAGTGGCCCCAACGTTCTTCAAGCCAAAAGGCATTACTACCCATTCATATACACTGATTAGCCCAATACACCTAAAGGTTATCTTACTTACATCCCCTTCGGTGATTTTGATTTGGTTATAACCTGAATGCTCATCCATAAAGCTTAAAATAGAGTTGCCAATAGCCAAATCTATTAGCATATCAGCTATGGGCATGGGGTACTCATCATTAGGAGTGGTTGTGTTCAAATTTCTGAAATCAACATATATCCTCAACTTCCATTTTTCTTGATTATCTTGATAATGTTTGAAAGCCATTTTGTATAAATTGTGAGTCAGATGAATCCCACTTTGAGCAACCTCTTGATTTCTTATTTGACCAACTCCTCGAATTCGGGAGACATTCTTCTCTTGGGCTGTTTGAATGGCCTGAAGCCTGGTTTAGCAGGCAATTTATGCTCCACTAATTCTCTTGTTAAACCTGGCATTTCATCATATGTCTAGGCAAAGCAATACCTATATTCCCTTAAAAGGGCTACCAATTTTGCTTCAAATTCTGGTGACAACTTAGCACTGATAAAAATCGTCCATGGATCGACCTTTATCCCTAAGTTGATTTCTTTTAGGTGGTCTTATACTTCTGTCGGCTTGTCTTGGAGCTTTTTGGTTGTAGGCCCCAAATCTTTAAATTTCAGGATCGTAGTGAGGTCTTGATTTTCATCTTCATATATGCAGTCGATCGAGCGTACATGCTTCCAAAATAAGTTTTTGAGCTTCATGATCACCTCCTTTTGCCTTTTGGAGATTCTATCCATTAATTGAAGGATGAAGCTCGGTCAATTACCTGAACCATTTTTTACTGAGATAGTTGCTCAACCAACATGATTTTTTTTTGTCGATGTTTCTCTTGGGATCAGGTAATAACCTCTCAGCCCCTATATCATAATACATTGCACCCGAGAAATGTACTTCTTAGTAGAAAGGATTAGGATCTACATGCACAATTTCTATATAATCATCCCTAAAAAGAATTAATATCTGATGCATGCTTGAAAGGATGTAAAAATTTGAGTGGATCCAATCCCTTCCTAACAACAAGTTGTAATTTACTTGAGCATCTATCACATAACACCCTATTGATCGAATTTCCCTATCGACTTTGATTTGTATGTTTACAAACCTTCTAATAGTGTCTCACCCCTCGCAAAGTCATACAGGGAAAGCTAGGATCTTTTGAGGTCTTGAGAAGTAAGCCCCCACTTCTTGAATGTTTTGAGGGGTAGAATATTAACTCTGGCCCCATTAACCACCATAACCCTATTTGTAGGGATCCTATTTGCTTCAGCCTTTATGTAAAGAGGTTGAATATGATTAGCTAGGCTCCTTTGGGGTTCCTCCATAGTTATAGATAATGGTTGTTGTTCCCATGTGTTGTCAACATCAGCTTCAAATACATCTCCGTCCAGTGTGGTTGCTTGCCCGAGTTTGGCTTAAAATTCATATAGCAAAATTGTCACCACTTCCAGATCGACCTTTGCTTCTGGGATCAGGGTTATAGTTACCATTTTGATGCTTATCCCTTTAATTGGCCTAGGTTCCTCAATCCGCTCATCCCTAGCCAATTTTCCATCCTTGGGACACTGGTCTTTCAACCAAACCTCGTGTCTAATTCCATATTGACAATTGTGGGTTGGCACTGAACTTGTTCCAAAGGATTCTTGCCCTAAGATTTGTCATTCCAACTTTGTATATGGGCTTTCTCTTCCCACAATATCTCCCTACGGGACTGTTGATCTTGGGAGTGAATTGTACGACCCTCTCCTATTCTCTGTCCCTTTGGTTCCCATCATGTTATTCTCTAAGGCACATATTATCAAAATCTCATATCTCATCTACTTTCATGAGGAGTCGTTGATCTCTGACAACCAATTTTCTCTCCACCTTCTCAATGGGCACTGATGCACTAAAAGCAACACCAGGGGTTTTAAGTTTATAAATGCTCGATGACTAATTCTACCCTGGCTCTAGGCAAGTGCACCTATCATTTGGTTAGTATAACAGTAACGAGGTCGATCCACAGGGACACCGACATAAGTACTAGCTCAAACTTAAACTGCTGTCTAGTTCACAGATAATCATTGATTAAGAACTGAAAAATTAAAATCCTAATTCCTAACTAATCCTAAGGGATAACTTCAAGAACTTACAAGACTAAGGATTAAACAAATATGAAATAGAGAATCTACCTAGACTTCAACTTGTATTACTCAAATCATACGTTAAATCAATAAATCAATGAATATGTAGTTAATCATTAAGTGAGATTTTTCACTAGATTAGGTTTAAATCTTTCTCAAGTAATTAAATCCCTGATTTCCTAAGTAATAGGAAAGGAATCTCTTCTCGATCATATTCAATTAGAAACGGCATTAATGTTCCATTGAAAAATATGTAAAACCCTAGGAGTTTGAGAATCTACCTCCAACAAACCTATTAAGTTTTTTAGTGTTCTATGTCTAAACTCCCTATCTCTAGCAAGGTTTAAACAACACAAATCAAGAACAAGCATGCAATTGCAATTGGTTTATGGAAAATCAAGTATCAAAAACTAAACTTAATGAAAAACCTAAAATTCATTGAACAAATTATTGATCAATCCATACAACTGAGTAATACTCATCTAATATAGGTAGATTATATAATTTCAATTCATAACAGCAAGAAAAGAATAAGAAATTAATAGGGAAAAGAAATAAATCAAAGAACACATGATGAACCCTAGCTGAATCCTTGAATTCCAATGATTTTCTTACTTACTCTTGCTTTTAGGTGTGTTTCTCCACCTCTAATTTGATCCTTGATCTGTAAAAACTTGGTTCTTGGTGGCTCTTTTGTGTTTTGGACGAACCTTAGACCCAAAGACCTAAGACAAGACACTCTAAGACCCCCAAAGAGAGAGTCTCCAAGAAAGAGAGACTCCAAGCAAGAGCCCCCTAAATTTGATATAAATTATGTCCTTTTATAGTTCTTTAAGGCTCATTAGGGTTTATATAGGTGTGAAGCATAGGTTGGTCAATTTTTGCTAAGTCAGCATAAGTTAGATTGGTACCCAAAATCATATGTCTAACTTTTGTGCAAATTTTGGACATCCAGATAAAATAATTAGATTTTATGGTCCTCGTTAAAGTTGTATATTTTTCTCTTGTCTTTCCAACGATACCTAAATCGCCTCAATTAGAGTTTTGTAACTCGAGTTATACCCAAAATACCGAGACAAGGTCAAACTAGCTAGAATTTCACAGATTGGGTAGTAAGCTCTCATAGTCCCTGGAACGGCCCATGACAAGGACCATGAGAAGCTACTTTTTCTCATTTTTTTCAGAATTTCTCATGAGATGCTCATAGGCTGTGAGCCATACCATAGGGCAGCCCCGGGGCATGATTTTTCGCTTCGTTTTGATGTATTTTCTTCATCTTTCGAGCTCGAACCTTGAACTAATTCCTCCAAGCTCTGGAATGCAATTAACTACTTAGAAATGGTGAAAAAACACTATACCAAACAAATTAAATTCAATTTAATAAGTAAAATCATCAAGAATATGGGAGAAAATAATGTTTAATTTGCTAGTTATCAGGCACCCTATTTTTGCCCTTTATTTTAGCTCACCCTTAGTCTCCTACCTTTCCTGTTCCTCCCAGTATCTATCCTCCCACTCCCGGTCCTTCAATTTTCTCTTGCTTAATTCTTCTCTTTTCTTGGGGTCAACTTTTACAATAATCTGGAGCCTTTCCATTTTTTGTTGTCTCTGCAATCTCCTCTTTTGGGTGTGAGTTAAGATTGGCCTTTGACTCCTCCTACTATGGCCAATCCTAGAGAAGACACCGTTG
The DNA here is from genome assembly GCA_948294925.1 of Codiaeum variegatum. NCBI lineage: Eukaryota > Viridiplantae > Streptophyta > Magnoliopsida > Malpighiales > Euphorbiaceae > Codiaeum > Codiaeum variegatum. Next base: position 5,509 of record CAOJBK012865049.1, read on the forward strand.
GAACTAGAAGCCTAGGAATGCGGCTAGAGTTGTTCCCATTTTTCAACTTGTCTTGGCATGGCTTTAAATGTCTAAGGGACTCTATCCTCAAGACTAGCCTTTGCCTTTGTAACCCTCTGCATAGGTTCTGTTTTCACCACTTTTGCAAAGCTTCTTTCCCTAGTCTTCTCTGGGAATTATAGCCTCTAGTGAATTGATCTCCCCGGGTATTCCATCCTCTGGTGAACGGGATGATTCCCTTTACCCTTGTTTAAGATTGCCTCTTTTCTAGGGTCTGAGGTAAAGGGGAAGTCTTCTTTCTCTTAGGGATAACCTCTAACTCCACCCTACAGTTTGGGCAACTGAGGCACACTTCAAAACCCCTACTTCTTTCCTCTTAAGTTGCATCCTTAGAGAATTTCTGATCGAGAACAAGTTTCATCCTAGGCCAATCCACCTGATTTCCCAACCTTCCTGGCCCCAAAGGGATAACAGTGACCATGCCTACTTTGATACCAACCTTAGCCTTTTAGGAAAGGGAGTCATTTCAACTGTGGTCGTGTCTTTCCCAGGAAATAATAGTCTGTCCTCTTTGATAGCTTTTTGCACTACGTTTCGAAATGTGATATAGTTGTTAGTGTAGTGCCTATTTACATTGTGCCATTTGTAGTACACTTTAGGTCTCTTCTCTAAGGGTGGGATAACATGCCCTGCGCTTGGCTCAATCTGCCCATACCTTAGGAGCAGGTCAAAGATTTCTTCAGCCTTTGATATGTCAAAAGAATACTCCTTGGCAAGGTTGTTGGTTTTTGGCCTTTTATAGTGCTGAGGCCTATGAGCATGATAAGAGTTTAGCCTTTGATATAACAAAAGAATACTCCTTGGCGAGTTTGTTGGTTTCTAGCCTTTTATAGTGCTGAGGCCTATGAGTATGACAATAATATGAGTTTCTTGCTTTTAACTCGGCCACACAGACTTCCACTTCCTCATTCGACGCCAACACCAACTCATCGTTGGGGGCCGAGTGTGCCACCTGCTCTTTATAGTAAGACTGAGTTGGCTTCTGTTGTTCCTTCTCCTTATGTAATCGTTCATAACTCGTTACTCAATCTAAGAGGTCATAAAAATTATAAAATTTATGCCCCTGAAATTTCTCTATATGGCCATATTCATGGCCCCAAAGGCCAGCTCAACCAACTCCAACTCTGGAACACTTGTGGGGCATTGAGTTTTCAACTTTCTAAATCTGGCCACATATTTTTCCGCAGCTTCCCTAGGATTCCGAGTGACTTTGGCGAAATCAGCCAAAGTGGCGTTTGGCTCTGAATTGTAAAACTCATCTATAAAAGTGCAAACCATTTCTTCCCATGAATGAATACGTTCTGGGTGGAGCCGGCTATACCATTCAAAAGCATGGCCAGTGAGAGAATTAGCAAACAATATGAGCTTTAGAAAGCCACTGTACGATGCCTCGCCACACTACATCATAAACCTTGTCAAGTGCTCCCTTGTACTGACATTCCCCTCAACATAAAATAAAGTAAATTCAGAGTCTCGTGCCCTCTTAGGAATAGATTGAAGACATCTACCGATTTAAGGTATGGTTGGCCATGAGGTTCTCTGAGTGATCTGCCTATTTGTACTCCCATTCTTTGCAGTTGTCCAGTGTTTTGATACCTAGGGTTAGGGAATTGTGGCTGAGGATAAGCTCCAATTGTTTGCCCTTGAGATAGAGTATAAGTAATATGTTCGCCCTGGGGAGGATATACCATTTGATGTTGAACCATATTGGGCATAAGAGAATTGAATGGAGGGACAGGCTATTGTCATTGTTGGTATTGGCCTGGGTCCTCTAGATGGTATCCCTAGCCGATAACTGGAGGTGGTGGATACATAGGTTACCCATGATGTTGATATCGACCTGGGTCTTTTGGTTAATAACCCTTACCGATAGCTTGAGCTTAGGGAGGTAAGGGTCGTTGTTGCTATGGATATCAGCCTTAGTTTTCCTTTAGTTGTCCTTGGTTGGCATTTTGTCTTTTATGCAAGTCTGACCTCTCTATATTGCAATTCATGTTGGAGTTGTTGTTGTCGATTCTGTCAAGGTGGGGTGCCCTTGTTAGAAGCAACATCATTATACCTCCTTGCAAAACTCACTTGTTACTATCCTACAAATTGTGCAGTGGCTAATTTACTTATTATGGCATTCTTCATAACATCATATTCCTTTTTGTTCTGCTGCAACATAATATTAGAATTATATTTTGTTTATTGTAAATAATTATAAATAAAATTTTATTTATTATTAATAAAAAATAGTTATTTTAAAACTTATAAAAAAAATTTAATTATAATATTAATAATAAAATTAATTTATAAGCATATTATGTTTATTTATGCAAAATTATTTTACAAAATTATAGTATTATGTGAAATTAGTTTATGAAGATATTATGATAATTTAAAATTACATTTATTCATTTCACATATTAATTCTATTAATTCTATTGGATCAACTTTTGGAATTGAAAACAGGATAGATATTTTTGTGATTGAATCAAACCATGGAATAAAAATAGCTATTCTATTACTAAATTATTCTATTTTTAAGGATAACTAATCTATTCTAAGTATATTCCTTTTCGCCAACCAAATATAGCATAAGTATGAATGAATTAACTAGTTAATTTGATCAAATTTTAAGAATTTTTCATATAATTTTTGAAAATATGAGAACGAAATAGTTAATTTGAACAAACATTAGATATTAAATAGTAGTTCATCCAATTATATTCTGTTAAATTTCACAAATATTCTTCAAAAATTTGTCAAAAGAACTATATTTACAAACTTTGTAGACTAAATTATTATTTTAGCAAATTAGATGAATTAAAGTGTTAATTTGATAAATTTTAAGGACTTGATTGTAATTCATACTTTATTTTTCGCCCATTTTACACTCACGTGAACAAACGGCACACGTGCGAGGATAAGCATTCGTCGTTCTCCAGTTCTTCTCCTCCTTTCGAAACGCCACGCTCTTCACTGTAAGGTGTTGTCATTTTTAACCCTAAAAAATTCTCAAAATTCAAATTCCAGCCAACACAAACAATGGCTACCACAGCTACTTCGATTAGCTTCAATCTGATTGGATCATTCAAAGGCCTATCTCTGTCTTCAAGTTCTTCTTCTACCTTTTTCAAGGGCGACTCACCTTCCTTCAACACCTTACCTTCCAGAAACTTAGTTTCTTTACCGCTAAAGCCTCAGTTTCCGTTAACGATTGAAATGGCTCACAAAAAGGGAGCTGGGAGTACCAAGAACGGCCGTGACTCGAGAGGGCAATGTCTCGGCGTCAAGATTTTTGGCAATCAAGCGGCCAAACCCGGCGCCATTATCGTCCGGCAACGCGGCACAAAGGTGAGACCTTTACATTTCTAACATCTATTGCTGCCATTTAATTTGAGTTTTGAATTTTTGGTTGAACTCAATTTAAATGCAATAATGAATTTGATAACTGTATGGTATGTTAATTTCCTTATTTGTTATGATGACCTACATTTTTCAGTTTCACCTGGGGAAGAACGTGGGGCTTGGAAAGGATCATACAATTTTCTCTTTGATTGATGGACTTGTCAAATTTGAGAAATTTGGACCTGACAGGAAGAAGGTTTGTTTTTGCGTTGTTAATCCCTAGATTGTGTGATTTATAGGACTAAATATTGCAAATTGGTGCATATTTGGATTCCTTGTGTCATGCAGGTGAGTGTTTATCCGCAACAAATTCAGCCTGAAAATCCCAACAGCTATCGGGCAAGGAAGAGAGAGTACTTTAGGTTGCAACGTGAACGTAAAAAAGCTAGAGAGGAAGGCATTGTTCCTGAGCCACAACTACTACTTGCTTCTAATATTCATGCTACAGATGATAATCCAGTTTGTTGATTCTGAAATGAGCTATGGCGGTTATTTTCTGAAATGCTTTTTACAAATTTCAACAAGCTACTGAACCACCAATTCCATGCTGATGATCAAATTTGACCTGCAATAGTAACAAAATATTTGATATATCAAAATCACAAAGACTGCAAGAAAAAAATATCTTAAATGCAGACAGAACAAATATCATGATCAAAATCAGGTATGGAGCACTAGCACATCTCCTTATACCATCGTCTGAAATCTATAATAAAAAAAATAACCAGTTTTTGCTGTTTTTAAGGCAAGTTTAATTATCTAATTGGATCCCAAGCATTTTACCATATATCATAATCAACCATTCTACCATGTGAGCACATTAGGTGCACTACCTGTGGAGGTTTTTCTAAGCAGCTGAACAAGCTGGTCAGATACTTATTGCCCATTTCATAAGTTAAAATGAATCTGCTCTGCATGGAAAATATTTTGGCTTTGCGCTAGTACAATTACAGAAGTTGACATGATGCATTTGTCTCAGGAAAATCGATTGGTGTGCATAAACCAAAAATTTCCAAGTATTCCACAAATCCATGTATTAAAAATCATCAAAACATTCTGTGATTGGAAGGTTTTCTTTTCCCAAGAAGGCAATATTTCTCAACAAATAAAAAAAATTGCTTGACTTAAATTTCTCCCTATAATGCTCAAACCAATTAGCATCAAGGAAGCACTGGTAGTATTACCGAGATGTTTAATTGGAGTGCTTGGAATGAAATGAAATGGAATGAAGTTAATATTTCAATGAAGTTTCAGTGAAGTTAGTTAAAAATGAAATCACACGCTAATTTTTTAACAGTAAGTTCGAATCCAATAACACAGCATGTATCTATAGAATCTATAAAAATAACATTTCAAATGGTTTTCTAGCAGAAAGCTTAGATTAAGTCAATCCAAATAGCTATACAAGTTGCAAAGAAATGAAAATATTTCGCAGCTGAAACCTAACTAAAAACAATAGGTAGACAATGCCAGGAGCCAAAAGCATCAAATAATATTCAAAATTCCAATGCAGGGGCTAAAAATTTAACATATCTAACTAGATCCAACAATGATATTGTTGATAGGAATTGATGCGTGCTGTTATTAATCACGCTGAGATGTGATGACTCTGGTTGAGTCTGGATTGACCTGCACAGAGAGAAAGACTGGTCAGAGGTGCCGGACGTTGTGTCTGATGATAACCCTCCGACGCTCAAGTCAGTGAAATGGTTGAATCACAGATGGAACAATATATAGTTGAGAGCTTTTGAGGATAGGTTTGGTCTTACTTTACCCACTCCTTCATTACGCTTTTTCCAGATCGATAAATACCATGCGTAGATCTGTCTTCATCTCTCGATATTTCTCTATCAGTCCTCTAATAAGAAAGATTACTTGCATAGTGGATCTTTCAAGCATAAAGTCAAATTGGTTAGCCTTGATAAATGTGCAACTCCGAATACGTTGCTCTACAACTTTCTCACATAATTTCATGGTGTGACTCATAAATTTGATCCCCTATAATTTGAGCAATTTTAAATATATCATTTATTCTTAAATATTGGAATTACAATACTTTTTCTCCAATCATTTGACATCTTTTTTTATACCAAAATCTTATTGAATAATTGAGTTAATCAATTCACTCCCATATCTTTTAAGCATTTCCACACTTCGATAGGGATCCCATCTGGACCACATATTTTATCTACTTGCATTTTTTTCAACGCTTCTTTAACTTCAGATTATCTAATTCTTCTAGTATAGTTCACATTATTCTCAATCGTCGTATGATCCATACTTATTTGACTTCTACCTTAACTTTCGTTGAAAAATCCCTCAAAGTAACTCCTCCATCTTTCTTGAAAATATAAATTTTTTTTAAAATACTCCTTTTAGCCTCTATGTGAAATATTAAAATGCAAAAGAAAATTCCATTCAGCCAACAATCTACCATTGCTTTCCTCATTTCAAATTTCATTTCAACTCCACCAGTGTAGAAATCATCCTGAGGTGTCAAATTTAAAAGAATGTTACTATCAGAGATTAACAAGCAGAAATTTTGGGGTTAAGACAAAAATAGAGTTAACAAGTCTCCAATGATTCTTCTGATGTATGCAAGCACGCATCGCAACTATGCATTTTAGTGTTGGTAAAACACATCAACTTATTCCAGTTTGCGTGCTATTATCTGGCCGAACAGCTCGAGGGACAAATGTGAGACCACGAGTGTGGCAACGACCAAAGCTGACAGCAGACGGAGTTGAAACTGAAGTGCTTAATCTAGATACAGCTGAAACAAGGCCATCAATTGTTTCGCCTCCTACTTCCATTTTGCTTGAAGTCTCCTCCCTCTTTTGAACCTGTTTACGCTAATTCCTCTATCTTGCTTTCTTGGATGGATGAGCCTGCTTGAAGAATTCAAACGCACTGGGGAATTTATGCTTGTCCACCAAATGTTGTTGCCTAATTTTGTAGTTCTTGAATTTCAAATCACAACCTTCCACCAAGCATTCATACTGTCATATGAAAGAACATGACCATCAGCATTGAACAAAAAAGCAGCAACAAAATGTACTGCACATTCAGCAAGTTGAAGAAGTTTTGGGATTATGCAAGCTTTAAAACACAAGTTTAGATTGCAAAGAATATAGATAAACAAATTACAACCAAGAAGAAGAACATAAGCTCGCATACACAATTAGTACAACCATTCCTACAGCATAATGCTACTCCATTCATATTTTCACATATAATTTCCATTTTCTCTCATAAATGATTCTAATAGGTTGTTGAGGGAATGAATTCTGTTGGAAAGTTTATGAAATCATTAAAAGCAAGTTGCACATTTTGCAAGTCTCAGAAGGAAGCAAAAATGAATTAAGAGGCATAGGGTTACTTAGATCATTAAGCGAGCACAAGCCAGATCACAATTACGAATTACACAAATCATGCAGTAAAACATTTCATATAACTGCATTGATGCTTAACTAAATCAAATTAAATCAATGTCAGAAATCATGTAGACACATCAATCTGAAGCATTGTTTTAACATTTGCTGGCCACAACATAACACGAGGATTAAGGTGCAGGTGCATTAATGAACAAATGAGTTTGCAAAGAATAAAAGAATAAAAAGATAAATCAGAAAGATACCATGGCATATCCACGAGCAACCTTTGCCTGAAAAAATGAATCATGTGCTTCAGATATATGTATGCTGAGAAGGCGTGATGTTGGATACACTCTAGAGCATGCTGAACAGGATACCGTGTGCCACGCATTGTAATCGTTTTCAAAGTCATCTAAGGATTTTAATTGGGCACCACATCCAACAATGGGACAAAACACCTCCCTGCAAAAACATTGTTTATGAAGTTAAGATAATTATTCAAAATCTAAACATTAACAAATCTACTCTTCATATGAAGCAGTAATGCAAAACCTTGAAATTGATTATCATAATCTCCTATAAATTAAAAATATATAAAAATAAACACTTAAGCTCGTCTGGTATAAATGAATTCCAAGAACAATTTTAAGGAACTCATTTGGAATTTCATAAAGTTGTATGACCAAGAGTATTTATTTCATTCATATGAATTCCATTTCATAAAATTAAACAAAACTAAACCAAATTCTTAGATTTGTAAACGAGTGTCATATTCCACTGAAGTGAAAAATGAGAAAAATTAATTCAAGCCATAAAAATATGATCATATTAAAACTAAAAAGATGATATAATTGCGAAAATGAAACAGACAAAAATTTAAGAAACTTGTTTGGAATTTCATATTTCCAAGTTTAGTGTGAAAGAAATTGCTTATTTTATTCATGTAAATTCAATTTTTTTAAGAAAATAACTAAACCAAATTCTAAAAGGTGAAAGATGAGAAAATTAGTTCAAGCCATAAACGATAATCATAGATGATACCACCTCGCCTCTGGCCTAGTCCGGTCCCAACAGGCCTAGTTGGATTCGCACCGAACCTGATCCACCCAGTCCAAGCCGAACCTTAAGAACAGCTTTGACTCGTCCTATAGCGACCTTCGGAGTTCGGAGCCTTACAACAGACAAGTGTCGTAGGCCCCATGGAGAGGTACACTGACAACGCATCTCAGCATGACACGTGCCTCCTTGTACAGGGTTTTCATACTCTATAAATACATGCATCTACAACCTGAACAAGGTAAGACCAAACCTATCCTCAAAAAGCTCTCAACTGCCTACTGTTCCATTTGTGTTCCAATCTTTCACTGACTAGAGCATCGGAGGGTTATCGCCGGACACAACGTCTGGCACCCCTGACCGTTTGCTATTCTGTGCAGGTCCATCCAAACCCAACCAGAGTCATCACATCTCAGCGTAATCAAAACCAGCACGCATCATTTGGCGCCGTCTGTGGGAAACGCAGAGTTTTCCCTTTCAAAAACATTCTAAAACCTGTCACAGATTTACAACTCACAATGGAACACAGCCCAGCCTGCGAAGATGACCGCATGGTAGAGGATAATCCTCCTCCTGCCGTAAACCCAGCAGCAAATACATCTCAAACACCACCTAACCCAAATGCAACTTTAGCTAACATAGCTGCCACTTTACAGAGTTTACAACACCTCGTTAGCCAACCTCAAGCCCCAAGCCCATCTACTCTAGTTTCACAACCTCCACTCCAAGCAACGACAGATCTGGTAACAGCCTTGCAAGGCTTAGTTAACAACTTGGCTCCTTTAATCGTGCCTCTTCAAACAGCACAAAGGCCAAATCCACCAACCAGAATAGACAATATCCCGCCAGCAGATCAGGAGGCAAATGTCAATATCCCTGCTGAAGTGTCAGCAGCTAGGCCAGCTAAGGAGAGATATAGATCTGCACCAGCAGTACAATTCAGAGAGCCAAGGAGAGAAGAAGGGGGCACTGGGCAGCATGAGGAGGTCTGAGAGGCAATAGCAGATAGATTCGCTGCCAACATGAGAGAGGAAGAGCTACCCCACAGAGGTCCCGAGCTCAGACCTGAGATTGCAAGCCAACAGGCGAACCTCATGAGGGATGAGCAGGAAGCCTCAAGTCACCAAGGATCCAGGATGACCTTGAGGGATGAAGTCAGAAAATATGTCGAGGAGATGCAAGGACCGAAGCCAGA
>CAOJBK012867301.1:0-17512 GCA_948294925.1 Codiaeum variegatum
CAGATATATGTTTAACCTAAACAAAAATGCAACAGTCTCAAAACCTCTAAAATGGTGATGATTATTTGTGCAATTGGCCAATTTCTCTAAACATACAAATCAAAATCATCAACACAAGAAAAAAATTAACAGAAACACAAATCAGAATCAATTCATACCTATTGGACCATTATTCTCCTTCTTATTAAGGTTTTTGCTGGTGGTGTTATTAAGGTTTTTGGCAATAAAAATGACACTGCTACTAACGTGGACATGTTACTGACAGTGTTGCGATCTTATTCATTTTTTTCAATTTTTCCCATTGAATTTTTATTGAAAAGACACTCCCAAAGGCACTCCCATCACAATGTGGTGATGTCAACTCAAAATATATAACTCTACCTATTTAAGCTCCAAATCTCCGGATTTGAATCAAACTTCAAGGATTATTACTAAAAAGTTGAAATCTAACTAAGTAGCCCTGAAATCAATTAAAACAACAGACTACAAATATGGGATAAAATATCAACATTTGTGCACTTATCAAATTCTCCCGCACTTAGTCATTTACTTGTCCTCAAACAAAGTGAATCAAACGATAGATAGAATCGAAAAAACAACCCCTCTAGCCAAAAGAAAACAAAATTTTATGGCAACACTGGAATCATGTTATAAGTATCAAGTAGTATTCTATTATTTATAAGAGTTAAAAAGAAAGGGTAATAGATTTTGAGAGTCTTCAATTTTTTTATGCGAAGTGGAAGATATGAGGAATTTTATTCGTAGGCAATATACTTGTAGAAATTTCATCATATGTCCCTATTTATTTATTCATATGTAGTACAAAGATTGAGCACAACGCTTCAACATCTCATGATCTTCCACTTCAAGCTTTTGGAACCGTATAACATGAAATCGCGTTGTTATCAACATTAGTTAAGTAGTTTTACAATCAAAGTGAATTGAGTTGGTTGGAATCATTTTTTAAAATTGAAATGATATTGAGACATTACTTGTGCTTGGTTTCTTCCTTTTTTTTTGTATTAACACTTTGGCATTTGAAAGTGGATGGAATTTGAATATGTTTTCTTAATGTAGACTTCAAATTTGAGTCAATGTTCCAAGTTTTTTCCCTATTACCATGCAATGTGTGCATCAAGGGTAGGGTATCACATGGAGGTAAAACTTGATTGTCATCTATTATGCTATTTTGCTTTTCAATATAATACAGATATACAATTTCTAATCTGGCCAAATAGACTTTCATCTTGTGCTGTCCCACTTGCAGTTGCATTGCTTGGAGAAAAGTGGGAGATGGATTGCGAAAATGGTTACATATCGCGCATATCTCAGGCTCAGAACCCTCGTAAACTTAGATTTGCATGTGGTTTAGCATGTTTAATGACCTTCACATTTCTCAAGAAAGATGCTATACTTTGGTGCTGGGCTCAAATCCTGATATAGTTTTATTCATACAGGCTCCACTAGGGGTTCAAATAAAATGATTGGTCGGGTATACAAGGAAAATGAGAGAAAGTCATTAAATCAATGCATTTAGAGTAAATGGTAGGATTATTTTTTTTTGTACCTTTTTTATTTGGAAATTTAATCAATCTATTGATAATATGCACGATCTTCTTATCTAACAGGAAGCTGAGGAGCCCAAAAGTTTTTCTTCATTCAGGGAAAGGCTTTAACATTTGCAGGCAAGTCTTCAGATTTTGTTTTTTTTTTACTATTCGGTCTTCCTATGCTTCATTCTAGTTATTTACTGGGTGTGCACATGAATCCAGAGATAGAACTGAAAATGATCGAGGGAGGGTTTTCTCAATTGATCTCTTCTTCTGCAGCATTTCAAGACAAGCCATGGGGTATTGGAAAACATTGCCAGAAGATTTGTATTTTTTATTCACTAACAGTCATACAATATTAGTAATTTTTGCTAGAAAGGGAATAAAAGTAATTTTTTGTTAGTCCTTTTTTTCTTTTACAACAATCTCTTGAGATTAATAATATTAGAGGGTTGCTTGTTGTTTTGGCTCAGGCATTTGTATATATCTTTGTCTATTCACGTTAATTAATTCTCATTACAAATTGTAATTAATAGCTAACCCAATTTCATTGTTAATTATAGCTGGTACGGCTCAAATTTAGACTGGTTCGGCCCCAACGACATCCTCGCTTCCGGACTGAACCCTACAGCACCCAGTCCTGACCGAACCCTAAGCATATCACCAGCCTCGTCATCTAAGGACCTTCGGGCCTCGAAGATCAAGCTTCGACCTTCGAGGTTCGGACCTCACAATGGACAAGTGTCACAGGCCACATGGAGAAGTACATTGACAGCACCCCCAAGGCTGCCACGTGTCCCCTTGAACAGGGTTTCCATACCATATAAATACAGCCATCAGCAACCTGAACAAGGTAACGCTAACCTCACGACTAAGTTCATCCTCTAAAAGCCTTAACTTATATTCTGTTCCATTTGTGATTAAACCTTTCACTGACTTGAGCGTCGGAGGGTTATCGTCGGACACAACGTCCGGCACCCCTGGCCAGTTTTTCTCTCTGTGCAGGTCCAGTTCAAACCCAACTAGAACAGTTCCACCCTAGCGTGACCAAAGTCAGCACGCATCAATAGCCATCATTGAAGAGCTGATCCCCGTTATCTTTTTGAATTTAATTTGAAAATTGGAAAGCTTATCAAAATATAAAATGTAAATATTGGTAATTAAACTAATGCAAAAATATCTATAATTTTACATCAATGTATTTAAATCCATAACTTTTTTTTTTAAATCAGCTTAACAAAACTTAAACATGGATTAACTATTGAAAACTAAAGAGATTTACTGTATAACAAATTATAAATCCTAATCTTCATCATCATCATATTCTTTGTTCTTGTTTTTCCTAACCAAAACCAAAGCAAAACAAAGCTTTTCATTAACTCTAAAAGACCACACTCTAACAATGTCTCCAGCTTCCAAATGATTTCTTAGTTTAAGAGCGTTCCATTGAGTACAAAGCACATACAATGAGCAACACTTCCCATCAGTTTTCTTCATGTCCCATTGCTTCAACTTAATTTTACTTTCTTCACAATTTGGTTCAATTATGGTCACAATCAAACCTTGTTTACTTATTATTTCTACCTCATCTTCTCTCAAGAATTCACGTGAAACTTTATTCTTTGGAATTGAAAAACTTCTTAGCCCATTACTCACATAAGTTCTTTGAATGTATTTTTCTATAATTAAAATGGGATTATCTCCATTCATTTTTTCAATTTTGTCCTCAAATTTTTTAGGCAAAGGTTCTGAGTTTTCAAATTTTAGCTTTTCTTATTTCTTAGTTGGAAATTTTATCTACTTCTTCTTCTCCTTCTCCTCAAGTTTAGTATCCCATTCTTCATCTTCTTTATTAAAATAAGTCCTTTTTGTTTTAGTTACAACTACTGGATTATCAGATTTAGGAGTTGAACCAAAATAAACATTTTTTCCTTTCAAATAAGATTCTCGAGCTTTAATTTTAGAATTCAACAATTTCTCTTATTTCAAACAAAGTTGATTACTTTTCAAATTAGTTTTTTCAATTTGTTTTCTCCTTGAACCCTCTCTATCTTCTCTTTCTTTTCTTTTTCTAAATCATAAGCGATTCCTGCAACTTCTAATAAAGCTTCAGACAATGTCATTAATGCTATGGATTTGTGATTAACATTTGATCAAATTTTTAGGTAAATGTTTTTCAAAATAATCCATATAACTCAATATAATCGAAATGTGCTAAATTGATCTAAATCACTAGTGATACCCTTAGAAAAATTTCGATCTAGAAGTTCGGGAGGAATTTTGAGTTTTTAGCATGATATTAATGATATGGATTTTGATTAACCTTTAATCTATGTTTGTGGTGAAAAAGTATCAATATAATCCATATAACTCAAAATAACTGAAATGTGCATTGGCTAATAACCCTACCCTAGGAAAATTTTAATATAAAAGTCTGGGAAAGATATTGAGTTTTTCGAATGTTATTAATGCTATAGCATTGCGATTAATCTTTTATCTATGTTTGAGGTAGAAAATTCACAAAATAATCCACAATACTCAAAATACCCAAACTTGCATAATTGGCCGATGTCCTAAATGGTACCCTTAAGAAAATTTTGATCCAGGAGTCCAAACAAGATATTGAGTTTTTTGAATAATATTAATGTTATGTAGTTTTTACTAACCTTTGATCCATGTTTGAGGTCAAAAAGTCTCAAAATAATCCATAAAACTCAATATAACCAAAATGTGCATAATTGGTTGACAATGACATCCCTAGGTTGGGCCAGATTTTAAGTTTTTGACACGATATTAATGATACAACTTTGTGATTAACATTTAATCTATGTTTGAGGTCAAAAAGTCTCAAACATGAATAGCCGACATTCCTAATTGTTCCCCTTGGAAATTTTCAACCTAGAAGACTGGGCAAGATTTGAGTTTTTGACATGATATTAATGATGTGGATTTTTTATTAACCTTTGATCTATGTTTGAGGTTAAAAAATCTTAAAATAATCCATAAAATTCAAAATAACCGAAATATACATAAATAGCCGACATTTCTATGGGTTCCCCTTGGAAATTTTCAACCTATAAAACTAGGCAAAATTTTAATTTTTTGGCATGATATTAATGATATGGCTTTGTGATTAACAATTAATCTATGTTTTATGTAGAAATCACAAAATAATTCATACAAAAATAATTGAAATGTGCATAATTGGCCGACATCATTAGTAATACCCCTAAGAAAGTTTTTATCCAGAAGTTTAAGCAAAATATTTAGTTTTTGAAATGATATTAATTCTCTGTCTTTTTCATAAACCTTTGATCGTATTTTTTGGTAAAAAAGTTACGAAATAATCCATATAACTCCAATTAACCAAAGATTGCATAATTGCAAGACATCCCTCCACATAGGAGAATTTCGATCCAGAAGTGCTAGCAAGATTTTGAATTTTTGGAATGATATTACTGCAATGACTTTGTGATTAACCTTTGATTTATGTTTATGGTAAAAAAAAGTTTCAAAATAATCCATAAAATTCAAACTAATCGAAATATGCATAATTGGTCGAAATCCTTATTAGTACCCATTAAAAAGTTTTGATCCAAAAGTTTGTGTAAGATTTTTAGTTTTTGGCATGATATTAGTTCTACGCCTTAGTGATTAAATTTTTTTTTATCTATGTTTGATGTCAAAAAGTTTTAAGATAATCCATAAAACTGGAAATAACCAAAATGTTCATAATTGGCCAAATTTCCTAGCGGTACCACTTTGAAAATTTTGATCCAGAAGTCTGGGTAAAATTTTGAGTTTTTTTACGTGATATTAATTCTATGGCTTTGTTAATAACTTTTGATCCAATATTGAGGTTAAAAAGGTCTCAAAATAATCTATAAAATGCAAAATAAACAAAATGTGCTAAATTTGCTGAAATCTCTAGTGGTTCCCCTTGAAAATTTTTTATACACAATTCTGGGCAAGATTTTGAGTATTTGACATGATATTAATGTTGCGGCTTTATTATAAACCTTTGATCTAATTTCGACGTCTTAAAGTCTCAAAATAATCTATAAAATTCAAATAAACCAAAATGAGCATAATTAGCTGAAATCCCTAATAATACTCTAGGAAAATTTCGATCTGAAGTCCAGACAAGATTTTTAGTTTTTCGACTTGATGTTAATGCTATGGATTTTTTATTAATCTTTGATCTAATTTTAAGGTCAAAAGGTCTCAAAAATAATTTGTAAAACTAAAAATAACTGAAATGTGCTAAATTGATTGAAATCCCTAGTGATACCCCTAAGCAAATTTTGATCTAAAATTTTGGGCAAGATTTTAAGTTTTTGCCATGATATTAATGCTAAGGCTTTGTGATTAACCTTTTATCTATATTTGAGATAAAAAAAAAATCTCAAAATAATCTATAAAACTCAAAATAATCGAAATATGCATAATTGGTCGACATCTTTTGTGATACCCCCCTTGCAAAATTTAGATCCTAAAGTCCAGGTAAGATTTTAAGTTTTTGGTAGATATTAATTCTATGGCTTTTTTATTAAATTTTAATCTATTTTTGAGGTAAAAAAAGTCTAGTAAACAATCCTTAAAATTCAAAATAACTAAAATGTGCATGATTGACCGACATCTCTAGTGATACCTCCTGAAAAATTTTGATCCAGAAGTCCGGACAAGATTTTGAGTTTTTGGCATGATATTAATTCTATGGCTTTTTTATTAACCTATTATCTATCTTTGATGTAAAAAATTCCCAAAATAATACATAAACCTCAATATAACTGAAATGTGCATAATTAGTCGACATTCATAGTGGTACCCTTTGAAAATTTTGTTCTAGAAGTCCGGGTCAAGTTTTATTGCTATGGTTAATCACAGTTTAATCAAAGGTTAATCGCAAGGCCATAACATTAATATCACACCAAAAATCAAAATCATGTCCTACCTTCATTATCAAAATTTTCCTTGGAGACCTATGAGATTTCAGTCAATTTTGCACATTTGAATCATTTTATGTTTTGTGGATTATTTTTAGACTTTTTAAACTCAAAATTAGATCAAAGGTCAATCTCAAGGCTATAGAATTAATTTCAAAATCTTGCTTAGAGTTGTAGACAAAATTTTCCTTGGGGTATCATTGAGAATTTCAACCAAATTTGCACATTTTGGTTATTTTAAGTTTTATGATTTTTTTTGATACTTTTTTACCTCAAAATTGGATCAAAGATTACTCACAAATCCATAGAATTAATATCATGACAAAAATTCAAAATCTTGCTTGAAATTCAGGATTGAAGTTTTTCTAAAGGTACATTATAGAGTTCAGTGAATTTTACACATTTTAATTATTTTAAAATTTATAGTTTAATTGACACTTTTTTACCTCAAAAATGGATTAAAGGTTAATCATAAGGCCATAGCATTAATATCATGCTAAAAAATGAAATTCTTGTTCGAACTTTTATATCAAAATTTTCTTAGGGAGTACCCACTAGGGATTTCTGTCAATTTTGCATATTTTGGTTATTTTAAGTTTTATGGATTATTTTATCAGGTCATAACATTAATATCATGCCAAAAACTCAAAATCTTACTCAGAATTCTGTAATGAATCTTTCATAGGGGTACCACTAGGGATTTCAACCAATTTTACACAATTTGATTATTTTAAGTTTTATAGTTTATTTTGGCACTTTTTGACCTGAAAATTATATAAAATATTTAATCACAAAGCTATAGCATTACTATGATGCTCGCTAACCACTAACACCTGCAAGTGCACGGGGTTGTATCAAGCAGTAACCGGGTGAGTCCAGGTATTGTTCTTCCAAGGGAATGTCCTAAAGCCAAACACTAACTCACTCTCCTTAACTATTGTTTAACAATCAATAAATTATTGTTTTTGAAGAAATTATTCATTTAAACTTTAAACTAAAACTAAACTAAACTACCAAAATTCAGATATTTGCAAACTTTAAGGGAAAATAACAAGATGTTAAAGCGCATACCTAGATTTTGTCTCATTTACTTGTTTTGCATCTTAAACAACGACTCAATGAAATTTCGTTTAATTTTCAAATGGGTAATCCATAAACATAGATAAATCCTTTTTCAAGAGGCTAAATCCCTAATTTCTAAGTAATGGTTAGGGAATCTCTTCTCAAATTCATTCAATTAGATTAAGAATCTTCCTCCTCCAGTGCCTTCACCCCCATATGAATTAATGAAAAATAAGGAATAAGGAAAACCTTAGGATTTTTTGAATCTATCTCTAGCAAACACAATAATCCTATGTGCTTATAAGTGTTCAAGTTTCAACCTTTCTACCTCAAGCAAAGAAAGAACAACACAATCATGCTTTTGCAAGTAAAGTTCATAAATTTAAATCAAATGAACAAATTGATAAAAGAAATAACCCTCGTTGAGTTTAACCCATACAAAACAACTAAAGCTTGTCTAATCTTTAACCCATACAAAACAATTAAAGCTTGTCTAATCTAGGTAGACAACGAATGGTTTAGCTCATTATAAGAAAAGAACCAGAAAATAAAGCAGTAGCAGAAGAAGAAACTATGAAAGCCATGTGATTCTAGCTACCTCTCAATCCTTGCTAATCTTGCCCAAACTTGGATTAAAATTTTATCTCCACCTTGAATTTATGCTTCCTTAATCTGCAACTTCTGAAGTCTTTACGGCTTCAAGGGTTTGGTTATCCTCCTAGGGTCCAAAAATCCAAGATACCACTTTTTAGGGCAAAAAAGCATTAAATAGTGCCTTTCTAGGAACCTCACGACTTGTGAGTAGCCCGTGCAAGATTTCATGCTCCATTCATGCTCTGAGGCTAAATTGGCAATAGCTAAAGTGCCTGCTCACTGGTCGTAATACATCACTTAAGCTACTACATGTCTTCTGTTTACTAGAAAAAGAGGTAGAGACTTAAGTGCTTCCTCTTGGGCATTTCTCAAAAGATGTATGGCCAACCCGTGAAGAAGTTTTGGAACTTCTGCTTCACTCTATTTTTACTCTTTGTCACAGATTTCGCACCAAACCCTGTTAAATCTCTACATAGCTTTAGAAATGGAATCCTAGAAGAACTGGAAAATACAATTGAACAAGCAAATTAAATTCAATTTAATATAGAAATGGCTAAGAACATGGGACAAAATCTATGTAAAAATGTAAATTATCATAATATCATGCTAAAAACTCAAAATCTTGCTTGGACATCTGGATTGAAATTTTTCTAGGGTCACCACTAAAGATTTCAACCAATGTTACACATTTCAGTTATTTTGAGTTTTATGAATTATTTTGAGACTTTTTATCTCAAAATTGGATCAAAGATTAATTATAAGATCATAGCATTAATATCATGCCAAAAACTCAAAATTTTACAAGGATTTCTAGATTGAAATTTTACTAAGCACTAGGGATTTCGGTCAATTTTGCACATTTTGGCTATTTTACATTTTATGGATTATTTTGAGACTTTTTTACTAAAAAATTTGATAAAAGGTTAATCTTGAAGGAAATGTTACGGAGTCACGCAACGAAAGTAGAAAAGGAAAGATCGAATCGCGAAGGATTCGAATTCCAGTTTTCAAAAACTTTTAAAAAACATAATTTTGCTAAAACTCTTTTAATAAAATTAGGTTAGGCAATTATTCAAACACTTTGAAAAATTTCCATAACCTAGGGTTTGAGTATAAAACATATTGTCAAACTCTTTTGACAAAATCATTAGAAATTTTCAAACACTTCGAAAATCAAGTTCTATATTAAAACTCTTTTAATGTAGAAGGTTTAGTCATTTATCAAATTCTTTGATAAATGTCTAAACCAAGGTTTGGACTCATATCTTCAACTAAGGATATTAAACCAATTTGTGTGCAAAACACAAATTGAACAAAGAAAGGTTAGAAGGAAAATACTTCTCGCACTTCCTCTTTAAGTTCCCCAAATGTGAAGCCTCTAGCTTGAGACATATCTAACTCTTTCCAAAAAACTTGTTCTCAAATTGTCTTCATGAATCTTGAATTGTCTCTTTTTGGTTATCCAAATGTTTGATCCTTGCTCATTTACTTGAGAACTTGAGACTTGAGGATTGGTTTTGGACTTCAAGCTTATTCACACTCCTTTCTCAAAGGTTAATTGAAAAAGAGTTTGTGTTTGAAGAATTCTTCTTCAAAATAAACTTTCTCATTCAATTTTGTGTGAATTTTAAGCTTCCTCTCTCTAACTCCTAGAGACCTTCTCTCTCTAACTCTTGAAGAAGATGATAGAGGAAGATGATGATGAATAATAATTGTTTCAAATAACTTAGGCAAAAAAGATGACACACCTTGCCTTATATAACTCATACCCTTTCTTTTCCCTTTTCTTAAATTAAGGAGGAAAAAGGGAAACCTTGTCTTGTTGACTTATTGACTAGTCAATTAGTCAATAATATTAAGGTTATAATTAGTAGTAATCACCTTTAAAACTTTATTAACCACATCTAACGTGGATTAAGTTAACATCTCATGTTAAACCTAATTATTTTATTTGTTTGTCCAAAACCATTTCAATTAGTCATGCCCATTTCAATTAGTCATGCCCATTTGTATCTCATACAAACTAGCATCTTTATAAATTTAAGTACATTTTTAATTCAATCATCATTAATAATTAATTAAACTCATTAATCAATTATTAATATGATTCATACAAGTTAATGGGAATTGCTATATGGTATGTGATTTACTAAGTTTATGTTCTAATTGGCAATGGGATAAAGAAAACTCTTTTCTTCCCATTAAGTGTGTTAACCTAATTACACACTTAGTCCCATAATTCGTGAGTGACGTCTAGCATAACATATCATGACTACCTAATTAGAAATGAATATTGGTGAACATATCCTCAACATTTGCATGGACCTCTCGATCATAATTACTGTGCACTCGAATCCTTTCATTACATATTCCCCATCATATCTAGATTCATGGAATAGTCAAACCCTATATGTTAGATCATATGATCTTTATCAGGTTTGAGTTCTTGGTAAACCTAGTTCCTGCTAAAAACTCTTTATAGTGAACCTTATCCACTCTGGCTAGAGGTTTGCTGGCTAGAGGTTTGCATATCAAGAGCAATCATAAGTCATAGGATCCCTTCCTTGGTTACCCAAGTTAATGAATCCTTTCTTGGTTAAACATTTATCCTAACATATCACTAATTATGGCAACCACATGCCATATACCAATACATGAATAGCATCAGTATGTAAGCAGTAACAAACCATAGCCACCAATATGCAGGATAACATGTCACCTAATGTCTAAGGATTATATGCACAATCATGATCTAGAAATGTGATATTGACTAGTAGGTAATGACCCATGTGTCCATCATCTAACGTCACTGTTCAACTTACTCATACCATGAGTATGCTCACATATTGTCATGACATCACATATCTGTAGCATGAGACTCACTACCTCCATACCAATATGTATCTCATACCTATCATGGATGACAACAGAGGTGATAGTCTTCTAGAATAATGGTGTCCCTACCAATAATCCTATGACCATGAATAACCTTTAAAGTATCTGATAAAGGGCAATCTGTCACTCATATTCTCAAACTCTTTGAGAATAGATTTCTTCCAGAGTACTTAAGGGACATATATATGTTCGATACAAGGAATGTTTTCATTTAAAGAACATATATACTAAAGCCGGTTAGGTATTTGTTTACATTCACATGCTAAGTGTAAGCTCTAGGGCATACACTGTTAACAAATATCAATGACATAGCTTTAATATCATGTCAAAAACTTAAAATCTTATTCGGACTTCTGGATGAAAATTTTCCTAGGGGTACACACCATTAAGGGTTTCTGCCAATTTTGCATATTTCAATTATTTTAAGTTTTATGAATTATTTTGAGAGTTTTTGACCTCAAAGTTAAATAAAAGATTAATCACAAAGCCATAGCTTTAATATCATGCCAAAAACTAAAAATCTTGCTCTGACATCTGGATCGAAATATTCCTAGGGAACCACTAGGGATTTCGGCCATTTTTACGTTTTATGGATTATTTTGAGACTTTTTGAACTCAAAATTAGATAAAAGGTTAATAATAAATCCACATCATTAATATTATGTAGAAAACTCTAATTCTTGCTCAGTCTTCTAAATCAAAATTTTCGTAAGGGTACCACTAAGAATTTTAACAAATTTTGCATATTTCAGTTATTTTAAGTTTTATGGATTATAGTTAGAATTTTTGACATGAAAATTGAGGTTAATCACAATTTCATATCATTAATATAATGTCAAAAACTTAAAATCTTACCCACACTTCTGGATTGAAATTTTCATCGGGGTACCACTAGGGATTTCGGCTAATTTTGCATATTTCGGTTATTTTATGTTTTATAAATTATTTTAAGAATTTTTTACCTCGAAATTGAATCAAATGTTAATTACAAATCCATACCATTAATATCATTCCAAAAACTCAAAATCTTGATTTGACTTTTGGGTTGAAATTTTTTTGGATTACCAGTAGCAATTTCGGCCAAATTTGCACATTTCAGATATTTTAACTTTGGGTTAGTTGAATAAAAAACTTTCAATAAAATTATGAAATTATTATAAATTTTCAATTTTGTCATAAAACCTTGTGAACTTTCCAATTTTTGTGAAATTGTCACATGACTAGATTTTGATTACCATGTCGTATACATGTGATGATGTGGCATTCCGTATCAGGTGCCACATCATGGGTGAGGGTATCATGTCAAAACCGTCATATGACTTGGCACCGGTCATGTGACAATTTTATAAAAATTAGAAAGTTCATATTTTTTTTATGCCAAAATTGGAGGTTTATGCACTTTTGTTAAAAAATCATGATTTTTTTATGCAATTATGGATTCTTTGAGAATTTTTTAACTCAAAATTAAATAAAAGGTTAATTACAAAGTCATAGCGGTAGTATCATACCAAAAACTCAAAATCTTTCTCGTACTTCTGGATCGAAATTTTCCTAGGTGCACTATTAGAGATTTTGGCCAATTTTATACATTTTGATTATTTTAAGTTTTATGGATTATTTTCAGACTTTTTGACCTTAAAATTGATTCAAAGTTTAATCACAAAGTCACAACATTTATATCATGCTAAAAACTCAAAATCTTTCTTGGACTTGTAAATCGAAATTTTCCTACACTAGGAATTTCAGTCAATTTGACACCTTTCAGTTATTTTAAATTTTATAGATTATTTTGAGACTTTTGACCTCAAATTTTGATCAAATATTAATCACAAATCTATAAAACTAATATCACGCCAAAACTCAAAATCTTGCTTGGAATTCAGGATTGAAATTTTCCTAGGAGTACTAGTGAGGATTTAAGTCAATTGTGTACATTTCAATTTTTAAAAGTTTTATGAATTAATTTGAAACTTTTTAACATCAAAATTGAATCAACGTATAATCATAAATCCATAACATTAATATCATTCCAAAAAATTAAAATTTTATCCTGACTTCAAGATCAAAATTTTCCTAGGGGAACCGGTTGGGATTTCGGGCAAATTTGCACTTTTCAGTTATTTTAAATTTTGTGGATTATTTTAAGAAATTTTGACCTAAAATTTAGATTAAATGTTAATCATAAGACCATAAAATTACTTTCAAAAATTCAAAATCTTACTCGGACTTTTAGATCAAAATTTTTCGAGGGATACCACTTGGAATTTCGACTAATTTCGCACATTTTGGTTATTTAGTTTTATAGCTTGTTTTGAGACTTTTTAAACTCAAAATTAAATATAAGGTTAATCAAAAAGTCATAGCAGTAATGTTATGCCAAAAATACAAAATCTTGCTAAGACTTCTGGATCGAAATTTTCCTAGAGGTATCATTTGGGATTTCGACTAATTTCGCACATTTCTGTTATTTTAGGTTTTATGGATTATTTTGAGACTTTTTTGAACTCAAAATTCAATATAAGGTTAATCACAAAACCATAACATTAATATTATGCCAAATCCACAAAATCTTGCTCATACTTCTGCATTGAAATTTTTCTAGGGATACCACTAGAGATTTCGGCCAATTTTGCATATATTGGTTATTTTAAGTTGGGAAAATGTTCAATTTTGATTCCAATATTTATTAGGTATACCAGATTTCTTCTTAACATTTTTGACAAATTAATTAATCCCCCTAACATTACAAAAATGGTGCATATTAACAATTTTCAGTTGATAGGGTCCATTTTTTTTATAAAGTGACATGCATATTTGTATTGTTCTCGGCATGTCATATCATCAAAAACTGATTCCCATTAAGCTAATTTTCAGAATTTTTTAATGTTAAAAGATTAATGAATTCGTCAAAAACGTTAGGAGGTAAGGTGATATTCCTAGTAAATGTTGAGGTCAAAATTAAACCTTGTGCCTTTTAAGTTTTGTGGATTATTTTTAGACATATGACCTTAAAATTGGATCAATGGTTAATCACAAAGTCATATCATTAATATCATGCCGAAAACTCTAATTCTTGCTCGAACTTTAGGATTGAAATTTTTTTTGGGGTACCACTAGGGATTTTGACAAAATTTGCACATTTTGGCTATTGTAAGTTTTATGGATTAGTTTTAGACCTTTTTTTATCTCAAAATTAGATTTAAAGTTAATCACAAAGCCATATCATTAATTGCATGCTAAAAATTGAAAATCTTGTCCGAACTTTTAGGTTGAAATTTTCCTAGAGGTTAGCATTAAGGATTGTGGCCAATTTTGCACATTTCAGTTATTTTAAGTTTTATGAATTATTTTGAGACTTGTTTCCTCAAAATTTGATCAAATATTAATCACAAGACCATAGTATTAATATCATGATGGCAAAAATATCTATTTTAACCTAAAGAATTCACTAACTTTCAAATCCATCTCATAGTAAAAAACTCTTTCAATTTAATCATCGAACTTCATATTTCATTTCAAATATATCCCAATCCCTTTTGACATGTAAGAACAACTTATTTGGCAGCTTATCATTTTGCCATATCATCACCCAACGATGTCGTTAGGGGTAGATATGAAATGAAATGTAAAGTTCGATAATTAAATTGAATGCTTTTTTAATATGTGGTAGATTTGAAAGTTAGTGAATCCCCTAGGTTAAAATAGATATTTTTGCCTAAGCTATCTATTATATTCAAAGTGTTATTATGCCATTTGATGGATGTCTTAAATTTACATTCTTCTTATTTTTGTATTAAGAAAGAGTCAGATAATAGTAAATACAATGATGGATAAGTTTATGGTGATATTTATGTGTTTCAATTTTTTGTTTCTGCCTTAAAAGTCCCTATGATTTTCACACACTAAAACTTAGTCTAGTAGTAAAGTAATCCCTGGGCAGTAGACCCGGGTTCAAACTCCCTCCCTTATTAAAAAAAAGGTCCCTATGATTTTCTGCCTTTAAAATCTCTATTGCTGCTTAAATTGTCCTTCACACATTCTACTTCTGTATATATTTGACAAATATTTTCATCAAAATTGCAAGAAAAGTGTGTTCCATAATGTATACATATTTGCTAATAATTAATACTGGATAAAGAAAGACATTAATCTATTCTAAAATTCTAGATCCTATTCTATTTATGTCAAGATACTCATCTTCTATTTTTACCTCCTCCTCCTCCTTATTTGTCTAGTTTCAAATAATTTGACAAACCATTTTGGTTTTCTAGTTTGAAACACAATATATCCCATGGACAATCCAATAACCAATCCACACCCATACCCCATGAGTACAATATGCCAATGAAGAACAATATTTGTAGAGACATTTGATTCATCTGGCAACTGCGTTTTAGTAGATTCACAAGCTTTTGACAATGGACTTCCACATAACTCCAAATTTCCTTTTAAAGATTCATTTCGAATGTTCTAATAATTGGTCCTGAAAGATTATTGTATGAAACATTTAACACTGCAAGAAATGATAAATCTACCAATTCCACAGGAATCCCACCTACAAGATCATTTGAGGAGAGATCTAACCATTCAAGATTAGATAAATTTCCCATTGACTTTGGTATAGGCCTTGTTAAATGATTATGAGAAAAGTTAATCCCTTTTAGAAATTCAAGCTCTACAATGTTTGAAGTGGTTCAAACAAACTCATAAGTGTTGATCACGCTCCTTACTCTTAGGAACACTAAATCCATAATGAAGTAGTTGAATGTTGGAGGAACTAAGTGTTGATGATGTTCCTTGCTTTTAGGAACACTAACTTCATAATGGAGTAGTGGACAATGTGCTTCAATATTTATAGGAAGTTGTTAATTACTACTACTATATAAGTATGTTAAAATAGAGTTTATAAGTAAGTTTTTCCAGAAAAAGAAATACAAGAAAAGAGCCTTTCCATTGCTCAAACCTTCTGTTGTGATCACAGCAGCAGTGTATTGTTTCATTGCTCTGTGTGTGTGTGTATGTGTGTGTGTTGTTCTTGCTATCTTTCTAGCTCTTGGTTGTGTGTGTGTGCAATCATTTTAGTTCCAACATTGTGGTATCAGAGCCTGTTTATGTCTTCTCCATCAGAAAGTCATGAACATGTCAAGGAACTCATCTTTGCACTCAATGATTCCAGTCTTCAAAGGAGACAACTTCCAGTTCTGGAAGATCAAGATGAAGACACTCTTCAAGTCTCAAGAGCTATGGGAAATGGTTAAAGAAGGATACGGTGAGACAGATAACGAGAATAACCTAAGAGACAACAAAAAGAAAGATGTCAAAGCCCTCTTCTTCATTCAACAAGGGTTGCATGAGACAGTATTTGCAAGGATATCAGCTACAGAGACTGCCAAAGAAGCATGGGCAATCTTGAACAATGAGTTTCAAGGCTCTTCCAAGGTGATCACTGTCAAGCTTCAGTCCTTGAGGAGAGAATTTGAAACCTTGTTGATGCAGAATGGTGAGTCCATTTAAGACTTTCTCTCCAGAACCAAAACCATTGTCAACAACATGAAGACCTATGGTGAGCCAATCACTAATAAAATTATGGTGGCTAAAGTTCTAAGAAGTCTAAGTTCCAAATTTGATCATGTTGTGGCTGCCATTGAAGAATCTAAAGATCTGTCAACTCTATCCATTGATGAGATAATGGGTTCATTGCAAGCTCATGACGATAGACTGAATAGAATCATGGAAAAGAATGAGGAAAGAGCTTTCCAGGCAACTGATGGTGCACAACAAGGAGTGACAAGCAGTAGAGGAAGGGCACGAGGAGCATACAGAGGAAGAGGCAGAGGTAGAGGCTGGATAGAGATGAGAAAATTCTATGCATGTGGAAAGAGTGGACACTTAGCAAGAGACTGCAAGAGTAACCAAGCTGAGTTTGCAGAAGAGATTGTGGCAGAAGAAGAAAGTTTCCTGCTGATGGCCACATTGGAGCATGATGAAAAGGAAAGAGCAGTGTGGTTTGTAGACAATGGTTGCTCAAATCACATAACAGGTGTTAGGAGCATGTTCAAATATCTGGATGAAACTCAAAGGAAGATCATCAGATTGGGAAATAACATGATGGTTCAAGTTGAAGGAAAAGGCACTGTCATAGTGAAATCAGACTCTGGTAAGAACAAACTAATTTCAAATGTTTTGTATGCCCCAGAATTGGCACATAATTTGTTGAGTGTAGGTCAGCTTATGACTAGTGGATTCACTATTATATTTGATGATAATGCACATATAATTATTGAGAAAGCTACTAAACATGTGTTGGCTAAAGTTATGATGGTGGAAAATCAAATGTTTCCATTGGTGACTAACAAACTAGAGACACAAGCGTTTACTGCAATATCTGAGGGTGTCTCACAACTGTGGCACCTTAGATATGGTCACTTGAACACGGTTAGTTTGAATTTGTTGAATCAAAAAGAG
>CAOJBK012867324.1:0-11503 GCA_948294925.1 Codiaeum variegatum
CATGTCATACATAGTCTCGTAAGTCGTGAGTGACGTCTAGCATAACATATCGCGAGTACCTAAACATGAATGAATATTGACTATTAAGTCAATGAACATATAACATGGACCATCAATCATAGATACCATGCACTCGAGCCCCTTCATTACAGATTCTCAATCTTAGTTAGAGTCATGGATTCATCAAACTCTATATACTTCGATCATATGGCCACTTCTAAGTTTTAATCCTTGGTATTCTTGATTCCTACTAGAAATAACTTTCTAGTGAATCTTATCCACCTTGGCCAAGGATTTCATATCAAGGAAAACTAGAAGTCATAAGATTCCTTACTTGTTTACCCAAGTTAATGAATTCTTTCTTGGGAAACATTTATCTCAAT
This sequence comes from Codiaeum variegatum, assembly GCA_948294925.1. Classification (NCBI taxonomy): domain Eukaryota; kingdom Viridiplantae; phylum Streptophyta; class Magnoliopsida; order Malpighiales; family Euphorbiaceae; genus Codiaeum; species Codiaeum variegatum. The sequence continues at coordinate 384 of CAOJBK012867324.1, forward strand.
ATATCACTGAGTATAGCCACCACATGCCATATGCCTCTGCGTGGATAGCAGAAGTATGTAAGTAGTAAAAAATTGTAACCATTAATATATTAGATAAATTTCATCGCAAGTCAAATAGCTATATGCACAACTAGGACCTAGATGATTAAATATTGACTGTGGTAAATCCTATGTTTTCATCGTCTAACGTCACCTATTCAACTTATTCATTACATGAGAGTCCACATGTTGTCACGATATCACATGTCAATAACATGAAACTCACTACCTCCATTACCATAAGTATCACATACTTACAATGGATGGCAACATAGTGATGGTCTTCTGAATTATCGATGTCTCAATCGATAATTTTATGACCATTAATAAGTTTTATAGCATTTTGACAATGAGAACCTGTCACCCATATTCTTAACTTCTTAAGAATAAATTCTCATATAAAACACTAATGCAACATATATAAATTATAATAAATGTGGAATTCATTTAAATAAATTATATATTTTATTGCCATTGGGATTCGTTTATTACATTTACAATGAGCTCTAGGGCATACAGGCCTAACAAGGAGCCCATGGTAAAAGATGCTACTCCAATTGCTATCCCACACAAGCTGACCATGAGGCCACCACACCAACTACCCCTCTCATAGATACTTTCCAAAAGGGGGCCCAAGACCATCCTCTTCTTAAGGTCATGATCAAAAAGTATGAGGAGATGCAGAAAACTCTTAGTAAGATCAAGAAAAGAGATAACATTATGGATGCTAAGTCTTTGAGCCTTTTCCCCCAATGCAAGGCTACCTTTTAAATTTCAGATACATGTCTTTGAGAAGTTTATTGGCATAATCTACCCCAAAAACCATCTTAAGATCTATGATGGTGCTCTCCTCCCTTTAGGCATTGATGGTGAGCTCTTTGCTCAGTTATTTAAACAATCTCCCTCCGGTGTTGCCCTTAGATGGTTTACGAAACTGGATGATTCTCAAAAACTGACATAGGAATCTATTTGTAAAGATTTTGTAAATAAATACAATTACAATGATGAAATCAATATTATAAGAAGATATCTTGAAACCACCAAGAAAAATCCCAAAGAAACTTTTCCCTCATTCATTATAAGGTGGAGGAAGAAAGCTTCCCAAATGGCTAATAGACTAACTGAGCTTGCAAAAATCGACATTGCAGTAAAAAAAATTGTTCCCTATGTATTGAGATAGATTGATCACACAATATCTACCAAATTTCAAAGTACTCATTGCCACTTCCTCCTGAATTAAAGACATAATTGATGTTAGGTCCTAAGTATTTTCCATTCCTAATCCTGAATCCTTTTCTGATGAGGAGAAACTATCTAAGGATTGCTAGTTAATTCACTCCAAAGACTACGTGGAAGATGGACTCTTTGATGAATTTGCATTCTTGTCTGACAAAGGGGAATACTGATCCTTCCACTTTGATCCAACAGACTACTGAGAAGCTCGACAACTGGTCCTTTAAAGAAAGTCTAGTCCTGCTAGATTATGAGATGGAAGATGAATCTAAAAAGATTTCCTGAGCAAGACTCAACTAAGTCTGAATTGTTTGAAAACTTTTGGGTCCTCCATATAACCCATCCCCTTACTTTCGATTGTCAAACCATGACTTGTCATTTTCTTTGAGGCTAATAAAATGAACAAGTTTTTATAATCATGTTTCTTTATTCTCTTTTAATGTTCAAACTAGCGAATCTGAGTTTAAATAATAAAAATAAGAGAATAAAAAAAATTCAAATCAAATAAGCTGATGTTGTTAAAGAGCCCTTTAACACTTCAACAACAACATCCATTGCATTTGTATGCTAAAACAGATCTAGTACAGAGACAAACATTAAGATATCAAAGATTACTTCACTTGGAAGCCTGATCTTGATTCAAACCACCATCCATAAGATTCTAACCTATTCAGATTGCAAGCCTATCAAATAGAAACTCAGGCACATGAAAGCTGAATTATCATTCCCAATCAAAGGAAGTGTTTCCAAAGTTGATTGACTACACATACGAGATTTCCATTGATTGCTCCACTGAGTGGGTAGAGGTTTCACCTTATCAAGTCAAAAGGGGTTGCCTAATTCATTAAGCCATCATTCACAAGTATGGTGTTCATCATAAAGAATGGCCCCTACCTCTATAAAGAGATGGCCACTTTCAACATCATAAAGTCTTCTCCTTATAGACCATAAACCAAAGAAGTTGCAATAAGGGTCTCAACCATTCAAAAAAAAAAAAAACAACAATCACAAAAGTTGGCATCTCCACTTGCTAAACACCCTTATTGGGTAAAGAATTTCATTCAAATCAGCCACCAAAGCAATACCCTACTCACTAAAATACGAGATGGAAGCAGTCCTACCCATTTGAAGCTCAACCTGCTCGAGTTCTCTAAGAAGGCCAAATAAGTGACACTGAACGATAATAAGCCTACTTCAACCAACTCGATCTCATCAAAATGGAAGCCCTTCACCAAGCTCAGAACTACCAACTTAAGCTTGCAAGGTACTTTAACAAAAGTATCAGGGATAGAAAATCTCACAAAGGCAATCTGGCCCTCAAGGAAATAAGACAATCCACATTGGATCCAAGAGGAAAATTTAGACCTCCCTCAAACAATGCATTCATCATTAAGGAGATCATGACTGGCAGAGATGTCATCCTGATAGACATCAATGACAAAGAGTTGAATTATCCAACCAATCTGGATCAATTCAAGTGATACTCTATTTGAGCATTACATTTGCATCATCATCATCATCATTTCTATGACAACAACTATGTTAACCTGATTCTCTAAAAACATAAGTTGTATTCTATTCTCAAAAATCAAATTCATTATACGAAGATACATAGGCAGCCCTCATTGGGTGTGGTCCAAAGCATTTAATAAAATTCAAAGTTTCATCTCATTTGGGCTCTTTAACCAGTACGAAAAAAATAAACAAATAATGAGAAAATTGAAAAAAGAATGAAACCTGTTGAGCTGAAAACCTAAATGGGTGGCTTAGGTAAAAGTTAGGGTACAACCTACTAGACTGAAAACTAAAAAGGCGGTCTAGGAAGCAAACAAGGCAGGTCGCTAAGTTAAAAACTCGAAAGGGAAGCTTAGGAAAAAATTAGAGCTTTTTAATCAAAATAATGCATTTTATTAAATTCTTATTCATCTTTTAGAACACATAAAAAAGGGAACATTGAAACTCAAATACATCCATCTTTCAAATGACAACCCTAGCAGGCTTCCCAAAACAAAACTAACAAGCCACTCACCTATCATCCTTCAAACATGTCTCAGACATAAAAATTCCCTAAGGTGACCAATCTCATCTCCAAAGGATCTCTCAAAACATCAATATTTCTCTAATGGATTCCTTCCTACTGTCTCCTTTGTGAGAATCCGATACAACTAAAAAATTCAGCCAATAGCTATTCCCCAAGTGGAATCATCTAAGGCAAGGTCAATCATGAATCTCTAATGGAGAAATAACTGCTATCAAAGCTAAGCAACATCTTGGCCCATAATCATCTCAAACTACAAACTTCCTTTCACCCATTAAGGGTATCAACCCAACCACTTGCATATCTCCTTAACCATTTGAACAAACAAGCAAATGCATAGGCCCTTCACTTATCGCCAAAATAAACATCATCATCTAAACCTTTGAACATCATGACCATGGTAGACAGGTTCATCATATCACCTTCTACGTCATTCAAACTCAAAAAGCATTTTCACTGAAGTACACAAATGACAAAGCCTTTCCAACCTCAGGCTATAAAACAAGAAAATCATCAAAGATAACACCAAGTCTGAACATATGGTTCTTCGAGTCTCACAAACATATTTCAAACACTCTAAAGTGTCTAATCGATTTTCACCAACCCTGTATTGCATGAGATTAATTATATCGACCTTGTTTAGGTTCTTGCATCACCCATGCATCATGTGGCTAAAGTATGGCTCCATCTGTGGCACAATTCAATAAAATTTTAGAAAAAAGTGAATTTTACAAAATATAAATTTTTTATAAAACAAAGACCCACAATGGGCCATACTCAGCATGCATCTCCCTCCAAATCCTGTAATCATCCAACACATACCTGGGGGCATTCTCTTAAAAAGGCCCCTTCCCCTGAATGTAAAGGTACTGTAACTACCTATCAAGGCTCAGAATCTGACAAAGTCCAAGCCTCACATGGCATAACTTCAAAATCCAACAAGCCCATAAGTTCATATGGTATGGTCACTATGATCAACATGACAATTGTAACATTTAGCATCCCTAACTTAGGCCCAGAATCCAACATGACATGACTGTAAGCCTAGAAACTAACATGCCATAATCATCACAAGCCCAAAATTCAAAATGACACCTGTGGGTTCACCATCATCAGAATCACCTCTTGTTTGCAGCTAATTCAGATGAGGGGATAGCTGTGAACCCTTAATTTTGCACCATCAGATTCGGCCCATCAATACGAACCAGTATACTCAAATCTGGCCCAAATTAGACTCGAAAAGGGCTAAAATTATGAAAATACCAAAACTGAGTCAAACCAAACTAAACTAGACAAACCTATATGAATAGAACCAAATCGGTCCAAATTGGACAAACCAAACTGAATCAGATTGAATCAGGGCTGCGAAAATTGGTGCGCACACTTTTGGCTCAAGCCCACACACCTTTGCTCTGGTGTACGCACTTTTAGCCCAACTTTTCAACTTTTTAGACTCAATTTTTCTATAAATTTGACCTTCTAGCACTCATTTCGGGGGGTCTCTTCAAACGTTGAAATTCTATCGAATTACTCCTAAAAATAGCTCTAAACACCAAAACTCTGTCCAAACTCTGACTAAAAACACCAGACACTCAAAATCTGATCAGGATTTACTTTGACAGTTTCGATTCAATTCTCGTCAATTTCATTAACAAACCTTTCTGAACACAATGGAGACCCATTCCGGCCCTATCAAACTTTCTGAGACACCAGTTTCGAAATCTCAAAAGCCAAAGGTAGTCATTCAAAAGGTTAAATGTTATGTTTGGTTCTAAATTTAAGCCCTAAAACTTGATTTAGGAAATTTCACATTTTCAAAATGCTTTTTTATTAATAAAAAATCGGAATCAATTAATGACTTATCCGGTTAATTCTTTTAAAACTAATGTGAATTAGCTTTTGAACACACTACAACCAACCTGCTTTTTAAAACAATATGACCCTTCGCAAGAAGGGAGAGTGGCTTGGGGTTTGATTCTCATTCAAAGAGATACGCTAGCAAGTCATTCTAAGGCTTCAACTCCAAAATTATTTATTATTATTTTATTTTTTTTGTGTATTTATTCCTTGGTTGTAAATTGTTTTATTTTCATTATTTCGCACCTATTCTATGTAATCTGTAGTTGGGGAAAGTGTGCCTTTTCCATATCCTTCGAACTGGAGAAAGGATCCCTTTTAATGTTTTATTATTTCAAATGTAATTTATATATTACTTTATTTTCTTAAATCTTCCATTCGGGGATGTGTGTCTTCCTTAGAACCCCTCTGGGCTAGAGAAAGAACCACTATTTACATTTTTATCATTTTTTATCACTTTTCCATTATAATTATCATCCATATCATGATATCTGTTCATGAATCATTCTGGTATGCTTATTCTGTTCATGCATCATAAAGGTATATCTTGCATATACAAAAATCTTTTAAACCAAAACCGTATAAGTTTTTAAGCCAAAATTATTTTTAAAATAAAATGATTTTCTAAAATTAATGTTTTTATCAATTACGAGTCCCTAGGCCCACTTTTAGTTCGAGGCTCACCTTTTCCTTAAAACTGGGCAAAATATCAGATTTTGAAACTGGACTTAATTTTGGTATTTTAATTACCATTAGAATAAATATTTTCTAAAAATTAAGTGGTGACTCGAGGCTAGAAACCAGAGGCGCGCTGTCAGCCCACGGGCTCGGATGGGGCCTCACACCTTCACCCAATTCTTTGTAGACTCCTTAAATATTTCCATTATAAGCTCAAAGTATGACTTCTCTTGTGCTCCCCATCCATATTAAGTTAAGAAATCATCTTGATAGATTTATCAATTGTTGTAATATTGATTTTTTGGATATCCCCATTCTTGAATCGGGCAAGAACTCCATTGTTGATACAAATAATCAGCCATGGGAATTTTTTTTTTCTAAAAATAAAAAATTAAAATAAACAAAAAGGTAAAATAGAAAATATAAACAAAAATAGATGAAAATATATAGATATAAAAATAAAAACTAGATCAATAGCCATTATATCACTACTAATATTGTGTATAAGTATCCTCAACAATGGTGCCAAAAACTTAATGTTCATTTCACAACACCAAGAGTTTTACAATTTATAAAGCTTGACGGCTAATTCTACTTTGGCTCTAGGCAAGTACACTTATTATTTAGATAGTAAAGCAGTAATGAGGTCAATCCATGGAGACACTGACACAAGTACTACTTCAAACTTAAACTATTGTCTAGTTAAACCAAATTTGAGATTAATTAAACTAAACTAATTAAAATTAATCTATGAAAGCAATAAAGGATAAATGATAGAAAATCAATTGTGAAGTTCATATAGATATTGAATCCCCATAAACTTTAATGTATGTCATGAACAATGATAAGAATCATTCAAACAATGAATTGAATTAGACTCTCACTAAATTGGATATAAACATTTCTCAAGTGATTATATCCCTAACTTTCTAAGTATTATAGGGGAATCTCTTCTCAACCTATAATCAAATAGGAGTAACATTAAGTTCAAGAGAATAACATCCAAAGAAGCATTGTAAGTCTATCTTCAGCACCCCAATCAATTCTCTTTTTCCATGAGTGATCAATCTATATTAAGGTATTTGTACTCATCCAATATAGAAACAATATCCAATTAATAAACCAGTAATTACAAATTAGAATGAAAATCATTAATCATGAAAATAAGACAATCCAAAGGTAAAATTGATGCAAAACCAAATATTCAATTCATACAATCAAAATTAGGGATCATAATAACTATATGAATGAAAAAAATAATTCATAACAAATATTTTAAAAAGAAAACTCAAATAATCAATGAATGGTGAGAAATCCCCACTTCAATTTTCATTTCTCTTCCAAAGTCTACAACTTTTAACCTTCACCATGGAAATTTTATAATTTTATCTCTGTAATCCATTGAGAGGGTAGCTGCCCAAAACCTAAGAGAGAGCCCTCTAATCTGATATAAATGATGTCCTTTTATAGTTCGTTAAGGCTTATTAGGGTTTGGATAGGTTTCAACCATAGATTGACCAATTTTTGCCACGTCAACATAAGTAAGAAAGATATAAAAAATTAGACATCTAACTTTCATGCCAATTTTGGATATGAAGATGAAATAATTGGACTTTATAGTCTTTTTAAAAGATGTAGATCTTTCTCTTAAATTTCCAAAGGTACCTGAATCATCTCAATCAAACCTTTGTAGCTCGAGTTATGCATAAAATACCAAAATACATTCAAACTTATTAGATTTCCTTATGATATGTGGCTCGATCCATGCCACGCTTCTGTTTCTCATAAACTAAGGGTTGGAATTTGGTTGTTATCACAAGCTTCCTCACAGCCCGTGCCACAAACTGTAAGGTAGCCCTTTGATGTTGTCCTAACAATGGACACCAAGAAAAGGGGGGAGGGAGTGTGAATTGGTGTTTTGAAACTTTTCTTAGGTTTTCAAACAATAACTCCAATTTTAAACTTTTTAAACTATTTCAAGATAAAACCAATGATATACCAGTATTAAAAAGTAATGAACTTAGGGTTTTTAAGAAAGTAAGTTACAAAGCACCAATATCAAACAAAAAACAGTGAAGCAAAGTTAAACAATACATAAAAGAGAGGGAGTAAAGTATCAATTTTATAGTGATTCAGAGACTCCTTCTCCTATGTTCACTCTCTCAATCAACTAATTGAGGTTCCACTAGTATCAACTGAAGCCTCCAAGCTTTTAGTTTCCTGGAATTTTGCTCAATTACAAACCAGAGCTTACAACTCCAAATACAAGTGTTTTTGAGTGTTTACAAAGCTTAAAAGTAAAAAAACTTGATTACAAAGATAGGTTAATAATTTACAATGAAGAACCATATCTTAGGTTTTCTTAAACTTACAGGAATACAACGAAAGTTCAAGAGTTTAAGAAAACTAAAGACTAAGAGCAAAGAAGACTAAATTCTTAAGAATAAAGGTGTACAAAAGCAATGGAATAGTTCTTGATTCTTATTAACTTTGTTTCTAATGTTCCTTTATATACTTTAGCCTTCTTGGAGCCAAAATGGGGCTTCCATCATTCAAAAAGGACAAATTACATCATCAGCAACAAATAAAAAAGTTCTCAGAATAGCTCCATATAGTCATATAGGCTTTTACCATATGGGCATATAGGTTAGGTGAGTTTGAATTGAATACAGCTGTTGGGACCATATAGTTGGATTATGTCTTGTCCATACGGGCATATAGAACTTGCCCAAAACTTTCATAACTCTCTATACTACCATACAAGCATATGGATCTTTTCCATACGGGCATATGCAAAGGTCCATATGGTCATATGGATAGTCTCCATATGGGCACATGGCTATTTTCTGCACAATGCTAAATACTTTATTTCTAAATCCTTTGTTAGTTTAATCAAAGTGTTTATGCATAAATTTTGAGTACCATGAGTATATAAATGCACCAAATACTCCTTTTATGCTCATTAATCCATAAAAATGTGTTCTTAGAAAAACATTATACATTAATCGAATTAACTAGACTAACAGTTTTAGATTCATCAAAATATGGAGGACAATAATCTCTCCCTTTATGTTGATGACAAAATCTTAGTTTAGTTTCAAGCAAAAACAAGTAATGCAACGAAAACTAAACTTTAAGCTTTCATCAAAATTTTATGGAAAAATGGGACATAACTCCCCCTATCAATATGCCTACATTTTTTTATGAAAATTTTTCATAAAATAGTTTAAAAACGTATGCATAAATATTATCAAATAATAGACCATTATGCATAAACAATCTCAAATTCCAATAATATAACCATCCATATAATAAACATATACAACAAAGGCAAAGGCTATAAAAACATACATAAAACACAAGCAAAACCTTGAAACTATAAAACTATTACAACTTCTTCCCCTTTTTTTCATCAAACAAAAAGGCAAATACCTAAAAGAGTTAAAACATAATCAACATAATATCCAAATAGCATATAAAAAAAAGATATGAAAATGAATAAAATAACATATCATATTAAATCCAAATATCCAAAAGCTAATACCAATTCAACAAAACATTCAAGCCAAATAAAAACTTAAGGCCATAAAAGCCAATGTACCAAAATCTAGAAAATAAACATAACAAGGTTATAAATGCCATAAGGTTTAAAAAGAACACAAGTAAAATGGAAAGTTTGGCTTGAAAAGGTGAAAGGATAGATAGAATTGAAGGAAAGTTACGAAGTCACGCAGTGGAAGCAAAAATCACGAATCGAAAAGATTCAGTTTTTGGTTTTAAAAACTTATGTTTTGTTAAACTCTTTTAATAAAAAATTTTTAAGTGTTTTCAAACTCTTTGATAAACTTTAACACCTTGTTAAAACTCTTTTAACAAATAGGTTTAGATATTTCCAAACTCTATATTAAAACTCTTTTAACATAAATAGTTTAGCCATTTATCAAACTCTTTGATAAATGCCTAAACGTAGGTTTGGACCCATAACTTCAACTAAGGATACAATTATCAATTTATGTAAAAAACATAAATTGAAGAAAGAAAGGTTATAAGTATCAAATACCTCTTGTCCTCCTTTTTTTAAGCTCCCAAAATGTGAAGCCTCTAACTTGAAACACACCAAGCGTCACCAAAGCTAGACCTCCCTTTGAATTGATGATTTTTCTTGAACCTCCTCTTTTGGTTTCCTAATTTTGGTTCAAACTTCTTCTTCAATCCTTTAAGAGTATTTAGGGTTTTTGGACTTTGCTTGATCACCATCATCAACACTTATTCTTCTCAAGACTATGATAATGAAATTGAACTCCTGAAGAACTCTTCTTCAACCTCAATTTCATTATGCTTGATGTTGCTTGAGACAATTTCACTTCTAACTCTTAGAAGGAAATTTCTCCCTTTGCCATGCTCATTTGTATTAATTAATCTTCTTTATCTCATAAATAAGATAATTAGAAGAAGAACATTTGAAGAACTATTTTTCAATTTGCCCCAAATCTTGCTTCATCTTCATCTTTAATGAGAGCTTCCATTTCTAACTCTTAGAAATTCTCTCAATTCATTTTATAGAAGATGATGACTAATGGTCAAAAGATCAAAATATTCAAGATGTTGTTGTCTTTCACTTTCTTTTATTCCATACTTTCACTTTTTCCTTTTTCCTTATAACTAGGAGGAAATAAGGAAGGATGTTGGATTATTGACTAGAGTAAACTCTTGACTCTTAGTTAACAATGAAAGATACATCTCTACTAATCTCATTCTTAATTATCACATTAATTATGAATTAAGTTAATCATCTCATGATTAAGCTTAATTATTATTTAGTCCAAATTATTTCAATTTAGTCTATTTGATTTGCATCTCATACAAAATATTACTTAATTGAAATAAACCCTTTATAAATTAAACTTCAAGACATTTTAGAGTCTTTGTAAATTTAATTATCATTAACAATTAATTAAACTCTTTAATTAATCATTAATATAAATTTTATATCTTTGCTTTGGTGATTGCTTTACGATGTGTGACTTACTAGATTCATGTTTTAATTAGCAATGTGATAAAGAAAACTCTTTTCTTTCTCTAAGTGTGTAAACCCTTTATCTCACATAGCCCCATAAATAATGAGAGACGTCTAGCATTGCATATCACGACTACCTAATTAGAAATGAATGTCGATGATTATATCCTCGACATTGCATGAACCTCCCGAACATAATTATCGTGCACTCAAATCCCTTCATTATGAATTCCTAATCTTAGCTAGGGTCTTGGAATA
>CAOJBK012868280.1:0-10846 GCA_948294925.1 Codiaeum variegatum
TGACAGGGCTAGGCGGTATAAGCGTAGCAGGGGGAATCCCCGTACTCAAACTAGAAGTACATGCTTTCTTCTTTCCCTTCAATTTAGCCATTCCTTTGCCTTTTCTATCTCGTTCCATCTGTAAAACAAGCAAAAAAACAAACCATTCAATGCACAATCCATATAGTTAATGCCTACACCTTAGCCCAACCAAATAATAATAAGCATAAAATCAACCAATAACCACATGCCAATACTAAATTTTGATCAAAACAATCTAAAAATATGATTTAAATGATAATTGAATGATCAAAGTGTTCAAAATTTGCTCAAAAGCATTTAGGAATTTTATCAAACACGTGGTAGGTGACATTGGTAGACAAAGATTAATCATGAATAAATCATAGTGCAATGTTCAAATTAACAACCCAACTCAATTCAATCAAATAAATAAGAAAATTTTCAATTCCCATCAAAATTTCAAAGCCCTAAGCATGCCACATTGTAAAACTAGGGTTTAAAGTTTTCACACAATTCAATCAATAAATAACCCTAATTCTAAATGTTATTTTGGGTAGAAACTAGATTCAATCACTCAATTTATTCCAAATAAGCATCAATTCTATTAATCCTTACCCTAAATCATGCTTATATTCAAATAAAATTAAAAAGAAAGTTTGAGGAAAACTTGATTCCTTTGAATGTAATGGGGAGTATGCAAGTTATGATTTGATCCTAAATAATCCAAATATTAATGAATCGAAAGAGAGGAAAAAGATTTTTATGTGATTTTGGGTGTTAGGTATTAGAAAATTTTAAGCCTGAGATTCGGTGTGTGTGTTTGGTGAAGGAAACACTGGGTTAATATGAAAATAGCCTATTAGCATGCGTTTCAAACTAGTGCACATGGGTGCGTGCGTGTGTTAATTAGCATGTACCCTTTTTTCAAATAAAGAGACACATATGGCTTATTTAATTTTGGCACGACCCTGTGCCTAGTGCAATCTGGCCCATGCAGATATCTATTTCAAAAACCCCAAAACTCACCTATAATATAGTAAGGTGCACGAGGCTAATTATTTTGGCATGGCCCCATTCTAGCTTAAACCCAACCCGTGCAAGTTATTGTTTCTCAAAACACCAACTTACCTTTCATATAGTAAGGCACACGAGGCTTTTGGACTTTGGCATGCCCCATGCCACTTACTATTTTCATGAAATTTTTAGGTAAAAATTTCAATTTTTACATACCACTTACCACACACTTTGATTATCCAATTTATCTCCTTCAACATCATAAATACCTGCAAAATCACAACTTAACACAACCATACCCATACATTATCTCTTGACAATGAAAAAAAACTTAAACTTAAAAGAAAAATAAACTTAAAATAATCTAATTCAATGGGTTGCCTCCCACTTAGCACTTCTTAAATGTCGTCTTAGTTGGATGTTGTCGAAGAATTCAGGGATGTTGAAGTAAGATGCATTCAATTTCCTTGATTTCATCCAAACTACCAAAATATTACTTAACTTGGTGACCATTAACATTAAATTTCTCATTAGTTCTTGAGTTAAGCAATTTGACCACTCCCGTATGAACTACCTTGAAAGGACCACTCCAATGAGATTTCAATTTTCCAAGAAATAATTTGACATGAGAGTTAAAGAGAAAGACTTTTATACCTGGTTCGAGATGCTTACGAAGAAGCTTTTGATCATGAAGTACCTTTGTCCTTTCCTTGTAAATCCTCACATTTTCATATGCCTTATTCTAAAGCTCATCCAATTCTGATAGCTGCAACATCCTCTTCCCTTTGGCCTTCTCCATATCAAAGTTAAGGGCTTTGATCACCCAATAAGCCTTATGTTCTAGTTCCATCGGTAAATGGCATGCCTTATAAAATACTAGACGGAAAGGACCCATACCAATTAGTGTCTTAAAAGCTATCCTTTAAGCCTATAAAGCTTCGTTCACTCGATTTGACCAATCTTTCCTCGATGAGTCAACCGTTTTCTCAAGGATTCCTTTTAATTGCTTATTTAAGGTCTTAACTTATCCTAAAATCTGAGGATTCTATGGAGTCGACACTTTATGCCTAACACCATGTTTTCTCCATAATTTCTCAAAAGTTTTGTCATAAAAATGGCTCCCCCATCACTAACGATCACTCTTGGCGCGCCATACCTACTAAAGATAAAGTTTTTGACAAAACTAAACACATCATTAGTCCGAGTAGGAATTGCTTCCACCCACTCTAAAACATAATAAACACCAACTAGAATATATTGAAATCCAAAAGAAACAGGAAACGGTCCCATAAAATCTATACCCCATACATAAAAAATTTTAACCACAATAAAGTTAGTTAGGGGCATCTCATTGCTTTTTCCTATATTTCCTACTCTTTGGAATCTATCACAATATTTGCAATAAAGAATGTGCATATTTAAACAAAGTAGACCAATATAAACCACTTTGAAGTACTTTTTCAACAATCTTTCTTTATCCAAAGTGTCCACCACATATCATGACAAAATTTCAAAACACTTACCTGCTCCTCCTTGGGAACACATCGCTGAATGATTTCATCCTTGCATATTTTAAACAAATAAGGCTCATCCTAAAATTAAAATTTACAAATATGAAATAGTTTTTTCTTTTCCTAAAATGACATATCCTCCTTAAACATACCATATGTAAGATAATTAGCTATTTCAGCAAGCCATGGGGTTTGTGAAAATACAAACAATTGTGCATCAGGAAATGCCTCTAAATTATTAGAGGTGTTACTTAACTCAAATTCATTATTAGATTAGAAGGGTAACCTAGATAAGTTATCAGTAACTATGCTCTCACTACCCTTATCTCTTACTTCGCAATCAAATTCCTGAATTAGTAACACCCACCTAATTAATCGAGTTTTCATATGATATTTTGTCAATAAATATTTTAGTGCTGAATGATCAATATGAATTATGACTTTAAATCTGACTAAGTATGCACTAAACTTATTTAATGCAAAAATAACAACAAGCATCTTTTTTTCAGTAGTAGTATAATTCAATTGAGGATTAGAAAGGGTTAGACTTGCATAATATATGTCTCTTAAAGATTTGTCAACCCTTTGTCCTAAAACAACCCACCAATGTAGAATTTGATGCATCGCACATCAGCTTGAAAAGTAAAAACCAATCAGGGCAACAATAATAGGAGAAATAGTAAATTTCTCTTTCAAGGTATAGAAAACGGTCGTGCATTCATCATTAAATTCAAAAGGGACATCTTTCCCTAATAGCTTACTCAAAGGTTGGCAAATTTTGGAGAAATTATTTATGAATCTCCTATAAAAACTTGCATGACCTAAAAAACTTTTTACCACGTTAATAGATGTGGGAGGGGGTAAATTAGCAGTTAAATCAATTTTAGCTTTATCCACTTCCATACCTTTACTAGATACTATATGACCCAAAACTATGCCATAATTAACCATAAAATGTCTTTTCTCCCAACTTAAAGTATTGCATTCAATGCATCATTCCAAAATGGAAACTAATTTACTCTAGCAATCATTAAAAGAATTTCCAAAAATAGAAAAGTCATCCATAAATACTTCAATGCATCAATCAAGTCAGAAAATATTGACATCATGCATCTCTGAAAAGTTGCTGGTGTATTCCAAAGACCAAATGGCATACCCCTGAAAGCAAACGTGCTAAAATGGTACATGAAAGTCATTTTGGGCCGATCCTCCGGTGTAATAGCCACTTAATAATAACTTAAAAGTCCATTAAGAAAATAATAATATACATGATCAGCTAACATATCTAACATCTGGTCTATGAGCAACAAAGGAAAGTGATCTTTTTTGGTGGAATTATTTAATTTTTTGTAATCAATGCACATGCGCCACCCCGTTACCATCCTAGTGGGGACTAGTTAATTCTTTTCATTCTTCACCACTGTGATCCCTATTTTCTTGGGAGCCATATGAACCAAACTAATCCACTCATTATCAATAATTGGGTAAATTATCCCTTCTTTCAACAACTTAAGGACTTCTTTCTTTACTACCTCATTCATAGTTGGGTTCAACTTACATTGCATATCCCTTTTTAGCTTAGCCCCTTCCTCTAAAATTATTCTATACATGCAAGTGGAAGAACTAATACCCTTTATGTCACTTAAACCCCAACCTATGGCTTGTTAAAGTCTTTTAAGTTTAGCTACCACTCTTTGTTCTTCTTCCTCACTCAACTTAGACGATATAATTACATGAAAAGATTCATCCTTACCTAGAAAAATATACTTAAGATGCTTTGGGAGCTCTTTAAGCTCCAAATTTTGAGAAGATTCCTTATTAACACTTTGGTTCAATGAAACATTTAAAGCCTCATCCTTACTATCCTCAATTATATCAGCTTTATTCAAATTATCTAAATAGCCTACAATTTCAAGAACTATAGAATCAATTCCTTCCTCAATTAAAAGCACATATTCAAGCTCATCATAAAAAACATGTTGCTCAATTATATCATTAACTGCAGAATCAACACAATCAATAAAGTAACATTTATTAATAGGTGATTTTTCAATATCTATTGTGCCAGAGTGTGTGAAATTGTTAAATATGGAAAATACCACATTGTGACCCAAAATAGACATAGTTAGTTTTCCATGCTTAACATCAATGATACTATTAGTGGTTTCCATTAAAGGTCTACCTAACAAGATATGCAATTCTGACCTACTAGTTAGGCCATCACCCATCTTAAGCATAATAGATTCAACAGGTACAATTAAACCCTTAACTTGAACTAGCACATCCTTAATAATTCTCATAGGGAATCTCAATGACCAATTAGCTAATTGTAAGCACATTTTTATGGGTTTCAACTCACCCAAAGTTAGTTGGAGAAATAAGGCATAAGGCATTGAATTTAAACTAGTGCCTAAGTCAAGCATGCCTCTAGCCTCTTCTCCATTACCTAACTTAATATCAATCACAAAACTTTTAGGATCTTTGGCTTTCGGTGGTAACTTATGTTGTAAAACATTAGTTTCCACCTCTGAAACAATAATATTTTCCTTTAATTCTAGCTTATGGTTTTTAGAGTTAAGTTCTTTGAAAAATTTTGCATAAGTTGGAATTTTCTGAACAACATCAAGTAAAGGAAGATTAATACTTACGTTGGACATCATATTGGAAAGCTCCTAAAATTTTTTATGTTTCTTACCTCCCTTGAGCCTTTTGTAAAATGGAACAGGCGCTTGGTAAGGATCGGTCGCCTTATGATGCTTGGAATGAGTTGGGCTCTCCTTCTGTTCCTTTTTTTTCTTTGAGCACCTCATTATGCTCCTTATCATACTTCTCCTTGTTACCCACATCACAAAGGTTAGAACTAATATTATTATCAATAGCCTTACAACTTTTAAGGACCGTGATGGCCTTATCTTGCTATAGTAGACTTGGAAGCTTTCCTTGTTGCTTTTTATGCATTTGTGTTGCAATTTGACCCACTTGGGTCTCCACTTTACTCATTGAAGCCTTCATAGAATCAAACCATCTATTATTTGCCTCTTGAGTTTGCATACTTACTTGAATAAATTTATTAAGGGATTCCTCCAAACTCAAATTTCTAGGTTGAAGTTGGGAACCATAATTTTCCCCTTGGTATGGTCTCTTTTGCATAACGTGAGGCACAAGAGCATTATTATTTCTCCACCCAAAGTTAGGGTGATTCCTCCAACTAGGGTTGTAAGTGTTTGAATAAGGATTAATTTGAACCCTTAATTGGAATCCCTCAAGAATTTGAGCTTCCACAAGCTCACTCAGTATATAATTGAATTTGAAAGGACAAATATTAACACCATGTCCATGAAGTCCTTATACCTCACACACCTCTTGAACATGAACCAGTGTGTTTCCTTGCCTTTTCAATAGCTCAATTTGGTAAGTTAATTTAGTAATTTGCATTACCTGTCTTTGCTATATGATACCTCATGTGCAATAGCTCACCTACCCCTTACACTCTTTAACTAGGAATTAGTCCCCAGCATTTCAAATAATTGATAAGCCTCATTAGGGGTAACCTCACTCATAGAGCCTCTAGTTGTGTTATTAATTATCCTTTGGTTATGATAAGTAAGCCCATCTTGAACTAATTGATTTAATAGTTGCAAAGGATAGTGATGATGTGGGTATTGAATTTGTAGCATTTGGAAATGTTCCCATGCCTCATAGAAGGGCTCTCCTTCCATCTTTGTAAAAGTAGCGATCTTTGTACATAAGTCATCGGTCTTTTGGTGGGAATAAATTTTTTTTATGAATTTAGTGTAAACCTCTTCCTACATAGTCAAATAATCAGAAGGCAATGTTATCAACCAAGTCTTAGTAGCATCCTTCAAGGTATAAGGAATAGTCTTAGTGACTGAATAAAAATCTCAAATGAAATTAAGATGGTCCTCATTAGCCATCACATGAAACGATGGCAGCATGTTATAATGGATAGATTTCAACTCATAATTCCTTGATACCGTGTCCAACCGAATGCAAGATGTAGCCGTACCAATGTTCGGCTTAGCAAATTCTTTCATAAGTCTCATTTTGTCAACAATGATTCTTGGTGGATCAATCCTATATCTATCCCTATTGCCTTGGTTTTGTGGATCTACTACCTTAATCTCCCTATTTATCTATAGGTGGATCTTGAATTATTGGTAGGTCTTCTGTGTTATCTTGTCCTCTATTTTCCTCTCTGATCTTGTGTACATTATCAACAAGAGAAAGAAGTTCTCCTTCAAGAGATCTTTTCCCATTCATAAAATTGGAAAAAAAAGAAAATAAAAACTGAAACTAAAAACTACTTAAGTAAATTAAGAAAGAAACAAAGTAATGATGCCTCATAAGATCTTTTAGATCCCCGGCAACGATGCTAAAAACTTATTCGCCTTGAAATATACTAACAAATAGTGGCTGCAAGAATACGGGCTATCATAACACATAAAGAGAACTAAGGTCGTATCTCCCAAGGAACTAAAGTTGTTCAGCCATATTAATTTTATTCTTGAAGTGCAATTAAAATTAAAAAGGATTTTGGTTTTGACTTGAAAAGGAAAGTAAATAAATAATTAATTAAAAGTAAGCAAACAATGAATATAATGAATATGCAATGATGTGAATGAATCTAGAGAAATTGACAATCCATAGCCTATTATTTATGATATTAAATTAATGATTCAATTAATTAAGTTTAACTATCTAAAGTTTAATGCAATTATTCAATTACAACTTATTCTACTAGCTATACGCATTCATAGAAGTAATTATCAATCAAAAGAATTAAGACTAAAACTTATATTTCTAATTCATTTTAGAAACTCAATTGAATGGTTCCAGATTTAGACTTCCACTCTCACTCCATCATCTAAATCCTAGATTAACTAATTAGTGATTAGGCAATCAATTATTAAAATTAATTCAATTCAATCAAGCATAAGTTAAACCCAATTTAAGGAATTGATAGTAATTAATCATATAAAGACTACTTCATGCTTCAATCTCTAGACAATAATGAATTTAGTTCGTGATTGATTTTAATCTCAACAAATCAATAATAATTCTATGAGCAATAATTCTAAGAGAAATCATACTTAATCTCTTAAAATAAAACAAAACAAAAAGAATTAAAGCAATAAAATTAAGAAAATAAACCATAATTAATGTTTGGAAAATCCTAATATCCTTGGAGAAATTCAATCTTCCAACTTTAGCATAAACTAAATATATGAAAAACAATAAAAACAATTAAAACAAATCTCTCAAAGTCAGTCTAAATCCTCTCTAAACTATTTTCTCTCTCAAGAAAGTTATTGAAAAATTGCTTCGGATGAACTCTAAGAAGAACAGATAACCTATAACTCTCCATATCTTAAAAATAAGGCTTAAGGTATATAACCTTCAAAAGAATCCTTGTTCTATACTGATTTAGAAGGGTTGACACAACTTTAAATTAATCGTGCACGGGCCCGTGTGCCAAGCTTCATGCCCTATTTGAATTTCTGTTACTTGTGTAACTAATGTCAATCTTTCACAGTAAAATGCACAGGTCACTGCATGGCCCCATGATGGTTCTACATGACCTGTGCCAAAATATTAGAACTCTGCTTCTTCAGTATAGCAGCTTGCACGGCCAGTAACTCATTTGGCATGACCTAAATGGTTCTGGGTATGGCCCATGCCAATTAAAAACACTTCAAAACTCTCTAAAAAATTGCTCCTTGTGAATCCATTCACTCAGGAACCCCATCTTTTGAACCCATTACTCAATTTTTTCACAATTTCTTAACTTTCACTAAAAGACACTTAACAAACACATTAAATGCAAATTTTGGAGAAAAATAAACTTAATTGTTCAAGAAAATAAGTAAAAATATGCATAAAATATCTATGCTAGCATAATTTGCTCTAGATTCCCACAAATTGCATGCCATCTATAATTTGAATAAGAGAATACTGACACACGAGCTTAAATACAGTTACATTGAGAAGTTTTTCCTAGCTCTGATATGGGTATGAAATAAGGTGAGACACTATCTAAGGGCATTCATCACACATATCCCCATTGACAAAAGTCCCCTCAAGTATCTCATGGAAAAACCTGTCCTTGACAGTAAAATGGATAGATGGATGGTAGTTCTGGCAGCCTATGACCTAAAATACATACAAAAGAAAGATATTAAGGGTAGTTCCATTGCTAACCAATTGGTTGTTGTCTCGACAGATAATCATTGTGAAGAACCTCGCTCTTCTTATGAAAACCTCCTATTCATTCAGAATGAAACCTAAAAACTCTTCTTTTAAAATGCATCTAATAATAAAGGATATGGCACTGGAATGGTGTTCCTTCTGCCTACCGGCAAAAGCTTACCTCTAGCAATCAAACTAGATTCTGAGGTAACAAATAATGAAGCTAAATATGAAGCCTATGTCTTTGGTTTAGAAGCAACTATTTAAATTGGTATCAAGAACTTAGAGGTATATAAAGATTCTAACTTGATAGTCTCTTAAGGATTGGAAAGATGGAAAATCAGAGAAAAATGTTTGGTTCCTTACCATAAGCGACTCGAAGAGTTGGCAACTAGCTTTGATGCCTTGTCTTTCCATTACTTACCATGAATACAAAATGAATTTGTCGATCTCTAGCGACTCTCACATCAATGATAGAAATACGTGACGGGTTCCTTATCCAACCTATTTCCATAAGCATCAAGAATGAGCTGAGCTATCAATCCCACTATTTGAATATTCAAGAAGCAGAATAAAAGCCTTGGTATTGGGACATTTACAACTATCTCTCAAAGGGACTCTATCCTAAGGGAGCCTCCAAATTAGAAATGGGAACCTTAAGACAATTGGCCAATAGTTATATCCTAAGGGAAGACATCCTTTAAAAGAAAACTTGGAATGGCATTCATATGAGGTGTGTTTTTTAGGAAGAGGCCAATTGAATCATACAATAAGTCCATAAGGGGGAAGAAGGTATCTATATGAATGGATGAACACTATCCCAAAAAATCATAAGACAAGTTTACTACTGACTCATAATGAATAAAGATTGAGCATAGTTCATCTAGAAGTGCCATAAATGTCAAGTTTATGGCAAGCTTTAAAAGCTTCCTCTAATCATAACTCCTTAATCTTTCATCATATAGGGTATTGACATCATTAGCAAAATCACACAAAAATCCTCTGCTAGCCATGAATACATTCTAGTGGTTATTGACTATTTCACCAAGTAGGTAAAAGCTATGACTTATTAGGTCTTTGACTCAAAAAGAGTGGCTAAGTTCATCAAAGCAAACATCATCGTAAGGTACAGTGTTCCATTTGAAGTCATTTCAAATAATGGGTCACACTTCCAAAAAAAGGTAGCTGTCCTCTTGAAAAAGGAAAAGATACAACATCACTAGTTTTCTCCGATAGACCTCAGACCAATGGGGCTGTTGAGGCCACTAATAAAGAACTCAAGAACATCCTTTAGAAGATGATTGGTAATCCCAATAGTTGTCACTCACACTTGCCAAATACCCTCATTGGGTACATAACTTCATTCAAAACAACCACCAAAGCCACACCCTAATCATTAGTATATGGAATGGAAGCAATCCTTTCCATAAAACTGGAAATCCAATTATCAAGGGATCTCTAAGAAGCCTAGATCGCTGAACTTGACTTGCAACAAGCTTATTATTATCAGCTTAACCTGATTGATGAGAAAAAGGTTAGAATCCCTTTATCAGACACAAAACTATTAGCTGAGATTAGTAAGGCACTTCAATAAGAGAGTTAAGGATCGTAAACTTCAAGAAGGTGACTTTGTCTTGAACAAGATCAGACAACTCACATAAGACTCTAGAGGAAAATTCAAACCTTCTTAGAGTGTACCTTTCATCATCAAGAAAATCATGTCAGGTGGAGGTGTCATCCTGATGGACATCGATGGAAATGAATTCAGTCATTTAAGCAACCTCGACCATCTTAAGAAATAATACATTTAGTGTTCTTATTATATGAGCAAGCATCTGGCATCACATTTCTATAATAAGAACTACGTGGACCTGATTCTCTAAAATATTATTATGTTCTTCTATTTTCAAAATTTGTTATAAGGAGATATGTAGGAAACCCTTATAGGTACGGTTCAAATCATTCAATAAAATTTGATGTTCTCACATTTCATCTTGGGTTTTTTAGAATGGCATGCAAAAATAAACAACAAACAAAGAAATAAATTTGAGAAAAATAATGAAACCCGTTAAGATGAAAACCCGAAAGGGCGGGTTAGGTAAAATTTAGGGTAC
>CAOJBK012868431.1:0-13511 GCA_948294925.1 Codiaeum variegatum
AGGAATCAAAGAAAAACATACCAAAAGAGCATATTAAAGGTGGATTAACACATTTTCAACCAAGATTAAGTAAAGTTATCAAGAGTTTTAAGGGTTGAGTTAGGATTCGTTATGGGTTTCTTAGTTTCTTACTTTTCTTTCTTCATTTCCTGTTATTTTCTTGTAATCATGAGCTAAATGTCATTTGTTTACCTAGATTAGTCAAGTATTTCTCATTTGTATGGATTAATTAACAATTTTACTCATTGAATGTTGAGATTTTTCATCAAGTTAAGCTTTTGATTTATATTTTCTGCATTCATCCATAAAAGCATGAATATTGATGATGATTATTATTCATACATTACTAGAAATAGAAAGTTTAAGCCTAGAACATTCAAAAACATATGGGTTTGTTGTGTTTACTAGAGATAGATGCTCAAACACCTAGGGTTTTTGGTTTTCACTAAATCTTCATGCAATTTCAAATTAAATAGGATTGAGAAGAGATTCCTCTTCTATTACTTAGAAAATTAGGGGTTTAATCTCTTGAAAAATGATTAAACCTAGCTTTTGTGAAAAATCCACTTGATAATTGATTGAGACTTCCATTGGGTTGTTAATTAATCTTACAAATTGAGTTAATATGAGTCGACATCTAGGTAGATGCCTTTCATCATTGATTATTTCATATTGGGTCTTATATTCTCTTTTAGTTGTTTAATTTGTTAATAGTTAAAATTTAAGTTTCTTTAGTTATAAATCAATTAAAAACTATTTGTGAGCTAGACAATAAAATAGGAGATTAAGTTGGTGCTTGGTTAATCAAATCAAATATATCCCTTGGGAGAATGATACCGGTACTCACCCAAATTATACTACTTGATACGACCCCATGCACTTAGAGTGTATAGTGAAGGCTCGCTAAGTATCAGCCATCTCCTCTAACGTTCTGTTATTTCTCTTGACTACCTCATCTGCTGCTGAGAAGTTGTGAGAAATGCCATGCTCCTTAATCAAATGCATAATTTTCAAATTCTCCACCATGATCACTTTTGATGGATGTAACGTTAAATCCTTTCTCATTTAGCACTCTTTTACAGAAAATGTTTAAACTGTGAGAATGTATCAAATTTTGGTAGCTAAAAATAAGACTCAAGTGAATCTAAAGTAATTATCAACTATCACAAAGGCATATTTTTTTTACCACTCATACTGCATGGTGTGATAGGACCAAACAAGTCATAATGCAACAACTCTAGTGGTCTATTAGAATAGAGTATAGACTTAGTTCTGAATAAGGATATGATCTACTTACCTTTTTTACAGGCATCACATAAGTGATCCTTTTCAAATTTAGCATTAGGCAGTCCTGAGACAGCCTTCTCTAAGTAGACGACTTACCTAACTCATATTAATATAACCCAGACGTCTATGCCACAACTAGCTATTATCATCAACTGAAAGTAGACACTCTTCAGTGATGTCCAAATCATTCAAATTGAAAACATATACATTACCAATACATCGACCAATAAAGATAGTACTGCCATTTACAGTTGATTGGACTTCAACATAGGTAGCTTCAAATATAACCCATTTGTTCTTGTTACACAGCTGACTTACACTCAGTAAATTGTACCTTAACCCCTTGACTATTGAAACTTTATTGACATGAGGCTTGGAATTGATGGTGCCTATTCCAATAATCTCTCCCTTACTTTTATCTCCATATTTCACATAGCCTATAATGGAATCTTTCAGCTTGGGGAACTTTCTGGTGATCTCCTATCATATGTTTTGAGTAATCGCTATCTAAGTACCAGTCATCTAATTTGTGTGTACTGCTCAAACATTCCTGTAGGACAATCATTTAGATTTAGGTACCTAAGCTAGGTTGAGTCCTTTTGGATTAGTAGGTTTGGTTCCTTTTGGAACCCATACATATATTGCATAGCGAGCCTTTTTAAAACAATTACTAGATGGATGTCTAGGTTTCTTTTAATAAGAGCATACAAGGTTGGCTACTTTCTTACTGTTAGATGTAAATGCAACATTAGAAGACTTACCAACTAACTCATTTATGACTGAGTTTTGCTTTTCTAATGCTTTTAAAAAATCTTCTCTTTCATTTTCAAGCTTTGTCATTAGTGAACTATCATACTTTAAAATCTCTTTTAGCTTTATATTTTCATTAGTAAGTTTTTCATTTGGCTTGATCAGACTAATATTTTGAAACACACAGCTAGATAGATAATCTTTTAATTTTTACAGTTTGTTAAGTAGAAACTCATGCTTTATGCATTCAACATGCAGTTCATTGTTTAAGTCCCTTAAGATACCTTTCTCGACTTCTAGCTCAATATACTTAGCTTTTAGTTTTAGAAAGTTTTTCTTATGTGCCTTATATTCATCATAAAACTCATTAAATGTATATTTTATGCTATTGTTGATTCAGAATCTCTTACTTTCAATGCTTCTGTGTCTGGAGCATCCTCAACTGAACTCACTAATAGATAGAGGTTGGCCTTTTCATCACGATATGATTTTTTGTCTGATGCGTCTATGGCTTTACTTTCACTCCATATGACCAGCACTTTTCTTTTATCTTTCTTTTACTTCTTTAGCTTTGAGCAATTAAGTTTAATGTGTCATGGCTTATTGTACTTGTAACAGATAGGTTTAGATGGGTCATTCTTATTAGATTTAGACTTGGATTGCCTCTTCTTGAACTTCTCATTCTTTTTCCTTTTCTCCTTATGAATCTCGTCACTTTTGTTGCCATCTCATCAGCAGATGATTCAGTTCTTCCTCAGTAGCTAAAGCTATCCCCTTTTTCTTTTTTGCTCCATTCCTTTTTACAAGGATCATTTCATAGGAGAACAATGATCTAATAAGTTCATCGAGAGTAAGATCATCTCTATCCATCAACATATTTATCTTCGACTCCTATTCTTTTGGCAAGCTCCTCAAAATCTTCTATATCTAATTGCGTTTAGGCATCTGGCAACCCAAGGAAGCCTAGATGATTCACAATGTTTGTAAATCTGACATTCATTTCTAAAATGCTCTCAAGTGGCTGCATTTGAAATGTCTTATAGTCTCTCATGAGAACATTTATCTTTGCATATTTGACAACCTTGGTTCCTTTATAGGTATTTCTAAGCATGTCCTATATTTCTTTGGCTGTCTTGTATCCTGAAATAAGTTTGAATTAAAATTTGTGTTAGTGCACAATGCAAGATATTCATAGCCTTAGCATTTTGAGCTATTTGAGCCTAGTTAGCGTCAACATATGCTGCTTCTGGTTTATCAACCACTTCTCCATCAACCCTTTGGTTGGATTTTTAGGACCATTGTAGATTATAGTCTAGATAATGATATTGGTAGCTTGAATGAAGTATGCCATTCTATTGTTACACTAGGCATACTAAGTACAATTAAACAGAGGTGGTCTATTGACTGATTTCCCTTCAGGCAGTGGTAATGAATCTTTGGCCTGACTAGCCATTCAATGGATCTTTCCTCTAGGATGTTAAGCCTATAGATTTGCAGCGACATGCTCTGATACCAATTTATAATGTGGATTAAATGTCCAAGAGGTGGTGAATTGGACATTTTTACATCTGATTCAATTTACTACCCATATTAGATACTAAGAATATTGATTAGTTGGATCGTTAAGTAATCAATGTTAGCACATTAAGGATCTAATAGATTCTTCTATATGTTCCCTGAAATTGAATGTTTAGATATCAGAAAGCGTTTAGTCAAGATTTATTCTGATATGATTAATAGTTGGCCAACTATTAAATTAGAAGTCTGTGACTCTTATCAAGACCAGTTAACACAGTTTAGATGCATAGTCTATTTAACTTAACTGAATGGAAGTGTCAGATGTAGAATTAGCTAATGAAACTACTGAGTAGATGTATGTAGCAATAGATAGATAAAGTAGACATAAAAATTTATACTGGTTTAGCACTAATGCCTACATCAAGTGCCCAAGGATACCACCTTAAGTATTTCACTACCAGCTCTATTTTAATCTGGTTAGAGAAACCTTCAATTAGGTTTACCTTGTATAAGCTAAACTCAGCAAAGTCCTTCCCTGACTCAACTGATCCCCAAAGAGTTTCACTTAGTCTTCTGAAGACCTATTCACTGTTTTTAAGAGTAAGTGAATCTTGCAGACATTGGGACGAATGGATGGCCACCCCAAACTTAACCACAAGCTTACATAAGTGCTTGGAACCTTTACAACCCTTTGAATCTCAAGATACAAAGAAATTTAAAACACTTTATTACAAAATTCCTATGTGGATCAAGACTTTCAATACAAGAAAGGTACTTTGAATGAAGAAAAGATTTAATGAGAACTCAAGCTTAATAAATATGTAAGTGTACGAATAAGCTTGAGAAAATGGATTTAAATACATAAATCTTTTCTTTGAAATAAAGAGAGAAAGATATTTTCAAGACAATTGATGAAAACATTTTAAATGCACAACTTGAAAACTTTTTGAGCAATAGATGCAATAGCACTTCTCTTCATCAATCCATTTCTAGATTGAACATGGTGTATTTATAGTTTTGGAAAATTATAGTTGTTTAGAGGTAAAAATTTGGAAAAATAAAATAGCAACAAGTATAACAACTAGAATAATTGACTTTGTCTCTAACAGACAAATTGTCAGGTTTATGATCTTTGTTTTTGATAGACTGACACATTGATGTAAGCAAAATCAAAGTCTATCTACTGAGGAAAAACATTTTATACACCGATCAGAAGATAGCCGTTACGATTGATGAAAAAGCTCAAGAAACAAGTAAAACCTAAAAGAATATTCCTTTTACAAAGGAATGTACCACACAAGCTAGCAAAAATAATTTTTATGAGATAATTCATGTGGTTTGGATTTTCAAAATAGATTTTACTAGGTTGGATACTAAGACAAAACATGCAACTGATTGACAAGATAATCCATTTAACATCAAATTCTACTAAAGAAAAACTAAGGAGTGTCACTTCAACGATTTTTTCATCTGATACCCTTTATGGATCATTTAGTAGTCTGATAGTTACACCTATCATCTGATACTGAATATGACTCTTATGATCATTAGATATGCTCATCAGGAGGCATAGTCTCTTTAGTCCATATGTACACTTCATAGTTATCTAATTCACGTCAGATTAGTTTTATAGACATTAAAAGTACATTGCTAACCTATGAGGCTAATAATTTCCCCCTTTTTATGATTACAAAACTAACCCAATAGGCAACACTTCTGAATGAAATATGTTAGAATGTATGACTTAGATAAGATAAGATATATTAGATATGAAGAAAAAGATATATATCAGATAAAGCTCTCCTTGATTCTAATCACAATATGTAAATAGTCATCTAAGGAAACAATATAAGCATAACACATTAGAACACATATTTCATTTCACTAATAGTCAACTTAAACAAACATAAAACAAATATAGATATTACTCCTCTTGAGCAATAACTTAACATTATTGCCTAAAACACAATTAAAACATATATTTATCTCCCTCTTTTTGTTATCATCCAAAAATAAGGGTCTATACATAAGTAGGCAACATAAAATATCAGTTTAAATAACAAGAAACACATAAACATAAAAGCATTAAACATGAACGACAACAACATGCTTTGGTAAACAGGCTTGTTAGTTAACATGCTAGGTAGATTAATGGACATGCATCAATATTCTTTTTCTAACATAACAACTTTCATACTAAGCTTCTTGCGCTCGAGCTTTTTCTCAGCTTTCTTCTCTTCTATTTCCTCTTTCTTAGCCATCATCGTCACAATATCGATTGAGCTTGTACCTACAAATCCCTTTCTCCTAGCAATAGCCTGAGCTAACTTTCCCATTTCTTTCTATATGCTTATCAGGTTCTTTAGATTGGTGTCCATTGCCTTCCTTAGAATTTCCTCAATCTTGGATATACCATTCTTAACTTTTTCCTCAAAGCACATAACATTTTTAGTAAAAAGGGTTACTCTTAATGCTCTCAATGTCATTTGTATGTTTCTTTATGAGGAGCTTCAATCCATCCATAATGCTATGGTTTAGCACTGGTAGGCTTTGTTTTTAGTACAAATCTAGTAAGACCCTTATCTTCCATTTCATGTACTTCCATCTCATAATATTTCTCAAGACTTGACTCATCAAAGGACTACTCTTCTTCTGATGATTCGTCTTCTTCAGAAGTGATGATATCCTCTTTGATTTCACTAAGCTTAACTTGACCCATAGCCTTTACTTTTCCCAGCTGATGAAACACCTGATTTAGGTTAATATTTTTTATCTCTTGAGGCTCCTGAGTTGACTACTCAGCTTTTATCTTCTCTACCTCAATCTCTTTGTCACTATTAGTTTCCTCTTCCTTAGATTCTTCTGCAATCTACTTTTTCTTCTCCATATCAACCTTGATCTCAATCTTCTTCTTTTCTAGCTTTCCTTCTTCAATTTTAATTCCTCCTGGCTTCTTAACTGACTTCTTTACTACTTTATTCTCCTCTTCCTTTTTCTAACTTCTCTTCCTTCCCAGTTTTCTCTTCTTTCTCAGATTTTTCTCACTTATGTTCCATCTTCTTCAGATTCTTCTCAAGGTTGTATGAGATAACTTTGAATGTGGCTTCATCCAACATGTCAGAGACGTAGAAAGTGACAATAAAGTATGAAAATGGGGCTTCCACCAAAATTTTCATGGTTCAGAAACATGAAATCGATATTAAAACTACAAAAGGTTGAGAAGAAAATGAAGGATTATAGTGGATTTTTAGAGATCTAAACTAGGGTTTCAGTTTAGATTCTAGAGAGAAAAAGAAGAGAATAGTGTCCTAAAGAGAATGGCAGAAGAAATGAAAGGGTTAGAAAATGAGGGGTTAGGTTATAATGGGGGTATATATACCTAGGATTATTAGGGTTAAGATATTATTTTAGATATTCGATCAAGTAGGTTAAGGGAAATACAAAACTATCACCATTAATTGAAAACCACAAAACCCTTAACCCAACCTGTATCATACCATTCTAACTGGCATAATCGAACCATTTAACATTTTCGATAAAAAATTCCGGTTAACAGAACTATTCGCCCAACCCTAATTATACTTGTGGGTGAAATGAAAAAAAAATCTATATTGAAGATAAATAAGATATATTAACTTATCCTTCTAGGTCGATTCAATTCTTACCATATAAGGAAAGAAAATAAGTAGAGAAAATATTGATGTTTGAAAATATAATTTCTCTCCATATGTTTGGATAAAATGCTAAAAGGAAAGGAAAGAAAATGATATAAAATTTCCTTTTTGACTTTAATAATTTTTTTAAAAAAATTATTTATGAAAAACAAATAAGTAACTTTAAAAACTTTCCACCCATTTTCCTTCATCTTTATAGAGAAAATGGAATATGGGTTCCACATTCTTTTTTTCCTCTCTTATTTTCTTTCCTTTGCAATTTTCTCTCTTTTTGAAATATAAATGAGAGGAAAATAACAAGTTCTTTTCTTTCCTCTTTTTATTTTCCTTCCACTTTCCACAAATCCAAATAAGAGATTATTCTTCCTTTTGTTCCTCCTCACCAAAAGTCGTGATGTGCCTCCAGATGGCTATATTTTGCTCTCCTATTAGGGGGAGCCATTTCCAAGTTAAAAGCGATAAATTGACTTATTAGAGAATTTTCCTAACTCATAAGATAATATTAAATATGAAATTTAGAATATTTACAATAGTGGGTTAATGAAAAGCTCAACAAACGCTTTAAGTTTAACTAACCATTATGTGAAGGAATCTTCAATGCTAGCTTTTTGGAGTTTGATTTTTTTTTTTATAAAAGAAAAAAACTTAAAAGCTTGAATCTTATATTGAAGAGGACACATTTTTAGTTTAAGTGAGTTCATAAATTTCCCACAACCCCAAATTTTAAGAGGTTGTTTTTTTTTTTAAATGTGGAATGTAATATATTATTTTTTATTCAATTTTACTATCAAATTTGTGTTTTTTTAAAGTCATCAATTAACTCAATGATAAGAAACTTTTGCTATTATTCAAATCTCATTTGTTTTCTTTTTGTAATGGTAACAAATAATGTATTTTATTTGTTTATTTATTTATTTTTCCTAACCATAACAAATATTATTGTAAACATTTCAAAAGATGCATTTTGCAACGATAAAAAAAATCATAATGAATTTGTAAATTTCTTTTTCTTTTCTTTTTTTAAATTTTTGTTTATAAATAATTTTGTAAAGTTTTAGCTTTTCTTACATCTCATATATCAATATTCTCTCAATCTTTGTGATACATTCTCTCTAATATTCCATAAAAATCTTCATTATATTTTATTTTCATATTCATAAATGGAAAGGAAATTGGAGTGGTAGGTTTAACATTTTTAATTATACCAATATGGAGAACTCTACTAGTTCTAATACAAACCCTCCAAAATTCTCAAAATTTTCCCACCAATCCTAGTATCTGTCCTTAATTTTTTATGTGTCCACTCGACTACTATCCAAATATTAATGGTCAATATGTCATGATGGCTCAAATATATTTGTTACCTTGCACCTAACGATTGGTAATTCATTTGAACGAGTTGACAAGGCCTAACATTGATGCATTAGGCACAAATATAAATCCTGCTACACCAACCAATCCCATCATCTCTTAAATGTTGCCATCTTCCACATAAGCAGGGCTGGAAAAAAATTACCCTTGAAGATGATGAGAAATGAGAAATGTGCCAAATATAACTATAGACAAGCATACACCTTAGACATGCGTTGAAGACAAAGTTCTTCCAAGGTCTTTGCCCACTACCAATATTGATCCAGCTATCAGCAATGGTAAAAAAGAAATCATTTTCTAAAATCAAATTATTAATTACTATTATGATCATCATTCGGTAGGAACACCTAGTAGGCAACGAAAAAAAGTAAAATTTCATTATCAAATGTTAATGAATTTTGTAATCAATTCTATAACAATCATCTAAATGGTTGGAGTGATGATGATATTTTTGGCTAATGGACATGAAATGTGAAAAAAAACACAAGTGCTTCAAATATGAGCATGTGTGGAGAATTTTAAAAGACTTAGAGACATTTGCTCTATAATCCCTTCTTAATCATTCTAAAAAAAACTAAGACTTCAAAATCAAGGGCATATACGTCATCATCCAATCTAGATACAAGTGTCGAAATAATCCAATTGTGAAGTCTACACTCGTCCAATTGGCCAAAAGGCAGCCAAAAGGAAGGATAAAATTTTGGCAACATATATTGATGATATGAAAGAAAGCCTAGATAGTAAGTGGCAAATAATGCGAGAACTCCATAAGAAAATATTAGATATGATGAAGTGAATGCAAGAAGACATTAAGCTATGAAGCATTCCAAGTTAATTATGAGATCCTAATGAGGGACTAGTGCCATGGCATCGTAACAACTTGATATATATCAATCATATGATATAATTAACAAACTAAATAACATGTCTCGTATTAGTTTATATTAGAATTAATTATTGATAATTCACCCCATATTTTTGGCCATTTTCCATGTTAAATTATACTTGATTTGCTTGTTCTAACGTGTTTTTCAATTCTTTTAGGAATCGACAAATAATTAGAGCTATGTCATCACCTTCTTACTTGAGCCTTAAAGCACTATAAAAGGAAATATTTTATATTAAAATAGGGGCTCTATTAGGTTTTGGGAAGCCACACTCTTAATGGGTTGGAGAGAGCAAAGTGCAAAATTTCCATGGTGAAGCTTAAAAGTTGAAGATTTTGGAAGAGGAGTGAAGATTGAAGTGGGGATTTCTCACCATTCATTGATTTTTTGAGTTTCCTTGACCTTATTTTGTATTTTATTTTTCAATTTTCTATTATGGATTAATTTATTTATTCATCTAGATATTATGAACGCTAATTTTAATTATATGAATGAATCATTTATTTTACATAAATTTCATCTTTGTATTGTCTTATTTTCATGATTTCTGATTTCACTTCAAATTTGCAATTACTGGTTTGTTAATTGAATATTGATTCTGTACTGGATGAGTAGAGATACCCTAATATAGATTTATCTTTTTATGACTAAAATTGTGAAACCTAAAGTTGATATGATGAAAAATATGAGCATTATGAATAGCTTCACTAATACAGATGATCACAGCCTTGAAAGCATGTTTTAAGTCCTTGGTGTTTTTTTAAGTGTCTGTAAAGAGTTATGAAGATGAACTCTTCTGACTCCTAATCCTTCATCTAATTCTCTCATTGCTTTATATGAGGACTTGAAGGGTAATAACCATTTATGAGCAAGAGAATTACGCAAGTTAGAAAAAATAAACCTTTCATCACCCTTCGTAGATCCCATAACATATAGGTTATCGTTTTGTAAATTAAGTGTGAGGGGTTGGTTGCCTAGTAAAACATACACATTTGCCAGCTCTATATTCTAGCCAATTAGTGATGGTAGTAGTATAAATTTTCCTTTTTGACCTTAATAGTGTTTTTTTATAAAAAAATATGTTTATAAAGGACAAATAAGTAATTTCAAAAACTTTCCACCCATTTTCTTTCAACTTTAGAAAGAAAATGGATTATGGATTCCGTATTCTTTTTTCCTCCCTATTTTCCTTTCTTTTCATTTCCCTCTCTTTTCCAAATATAAATGAGAGGAAAATACAAAATTTTCTTTCTTTCCACTTATAATTTTCCTCCCACTTTACACAAATCCAAATAATTCTTCTCTTTTCTCTTCTCGTCTAAGGTCGTGATTTGCCTCGAGATGGATATCACTTCTGTCCTTTTGCCAGTGGGGAAGCCATTTCCAAGTTAAAAGCAACAGAATGACTTATTAGAGTATTTTCCAGACTTATAATATAATATTAAGTATGAACTTTAAGATATTTACAATGGTGGGTTAATAAAAAGCTCAATACACTCTTAAAGTTTAACCAACCATCGTGTGAGGATTGATAAGGAAATATTCAATGTAAGCATTTTGGAGTTTTATTTTCTTTTTATAAAAGAAAAAAACTTAAAAGCTTGACTTTTATATTAAAGAGGACAAAATTTTAGTTTATGCGAGTTCTTAAATTTCCTACAACTCAAAATATTAAGAGGTGATTTTTTTCTTATGTGGAATCTAATATATTAATTTTGTATTCAATTTTCCTATCAAATTTTTATTTTTTTAAGTCATCAATTAACTCAATGGTAAGAAACTCTTGCAATTATTCAAATATCATTTTTTTTCTTTCACTTTGTAATGGAACAAATAATTTATTTATTTTTCATAACAGTAACAAATATCATTGTAAACATTTTAAAAGATACATTTTCCAACAATAAAAAAATGTTAAAATTCTTTTTTACAAATTTTGTCTATAAATAATTTTGTAAAATTTCATTTTTTTTACATCTCATATAACAATATTCTCTCAATCTTAGTGATGCATTTTCTCTAATGTTCTATAAAAAATCATCATCATATTTTATTTTTCATATTCAAAAATGGAAAGAAATTGGAGTGGTAGTTTTAACATTTATAATTCTCCAAACATGGAGAACTCTACAAATTTTAATATAAACCCTCAAAATTCTTAGAGTTAATATGATGAAAAACACAAAACCTCCAAACTCTTTTAATTTGCAATTATCAATTTGTTAATTGGATAGTGATTCTATATTGGATGAGTAGAGATATCCTAATATATATTGATCTTTTTATGACTAAAATTGCAAAACCCATAGTTGATATGATAAAAAATATGATCATGATGAGCAGTTTCATTGATGCAAATGATCATAACCTTGAGAGCATTCTTTAAGTCCTTAGAGTTTATTTTTGTTATGAATGTCTGTAAAGAGTTTTCAAGATGAACTCTTCCTATTCCTAATACTTCATATGATTCTCCCATTGCCTTATATGAGGACTTGAAAGGCAATACCCATTGATGAGCAAGAGAATTACGGAAGTTAGAAAAAACAAACCTTTCATCACCTTTTGTATATCTCATAACAAATAGATTATTGCTGTGTAAATAAAGTGTGAGGGGTTGGTTGTCTAGTAAAACATACACATTCACCATCTCTATAATCTGGCCAACTCGTGCTAGTAGTAGTATAAAATTTCCTTTTTGACCTTAATAATTTTTTTTAAAAAAAATGTGTTTATAAAGGACAAATGAGTAATTATAAAAACTTTCCACCCATTTCCCTTCAACTTTAGAGAGAAAATGAATTATAGGTTCCACATTCCCTTTTTTCCTCCCTTATTTTCTTTTCTTTCCATTTTCCTCTCTTTTCCAAATATAAATGAGAGGAAAATAATAAGTTATTTTTGTTCATCTTTTTTTTTTCCTCCCACTTTCCACAAATTCAAATAAGAGATTCTTATTCTCTTTGTTCCTTTTCTCGTCTAAGGTTGTGATGTGCCTCGAGAAGGATATCTTATGTCCTACTGCCAATGGGGAAGCCATTTCCAAGTTAAAAGCAATGAACTGAATTATTAGAGTATTTTCCTTACTCATTGATAAGTTTTTGACTTAAAAACTTATGATCTCTGGGCTTGAATCCAATGGAATGTGAATACCCGCATAAAGAATAACCGTGAGCTAAGAGAGCCAGGCGTATGCCTGGCAATGATCCTCCGACATCCAAGTCAGTAATGGATTTGTATGCTTTTGGACTCATTGTGAATCCTTTAGAAAGTATATTTGGGTAGTTTAATGTTTAATCAACATACCTTAAAAGTGTGACATCATATACTATATATAGTAATTATTGAGGCCACGTGGCACGTTGTGAGTGGTCCATGTGGCAACGTCTACGATGAACACGACCTGGTGCTTATAAAGAGAGGGGACACGTGTTACTAATGGATCTGTACCATGTGTCCGAGATAAAGGGTCAAAGGACCCCTTCGAAGGTGATCCTTCGAAGCCCTGCCTATCCCTTTGGCAAGTGACCGAAGCCTTTTATGCCTAGAGAAAGGTAGTAAAAGTGTTATGGACTTGGACTTTTACCTTCTAATACGGGCCTTTAGATACCTTTGGGCCCCGGATCCTTCTAGGCTCATTTGGGTAGACCCGTATCACTCATAATATAATATTAAGTATGAAATTTAGGACATTTACAATGGTGGGTTAATGAAAAACTTAATAAACTATTAAAGTTTAACTAACCATTGTATGAAGATTGATAATAAAATTTTCAATGCTAGCTTTTTGGAGTTTGATTTTTTTTTTATATATATGTAAAAGAAAAAACTTAAAGGCTTGACTCTTATATTAAAGATGACACAATTTTTGTTTAAGTGAGTTCTTAAATTTCATACAACTCCAAATTTTAAGAGGTTTTTCCTTATGTGGGATGTAATTTATTAATTTTTTTATTCAATTTTACAATCAAATTTGTATTTATTTTTAGTCATCAATTAATTCAATGGTAAGAAATTTTTACTATTA
>CAOJBK012868778.1:0-13715 GCA_948294925.1 Codiaeum variegatum
CTAATTCGATTTAGTTTTTTGAATTTTCCAGGTCCGTTTGAGGTCCGATTTGAGCATGTTTTGAACCATTGAGCTTATATTAATGGGTCGGATTTAATGGTATAAAAATTAGGGTTCATATGTCCCTTAACCTGAGAGATGGGACTATTCTGCTTCATTGTATCACACTCGACATATTGCTATTTTCTTTCCTACAGAGAAGGATTGGATCAGTTGGCTCATGGAATTGAGTCCTTTGGACTTACTTTAGAGGCCTGACCTATACTTCATTAAGCCATTTATGCTCAGGAGCTAGGGATTCAAGCATGTGTATCTATTTGGTTTCAAGGAGGTGTCTTGGTATCAGGGTACTCGAGTTCTTCATTAGATGGGACCAAGATGTGCCCCCAAATGATCCACTTTTTGTAGTCATTACTATGAATGATCGAGTGGCTAGAGCTTTTCTTTCTCATTGAATTCGAGACTTCACAAGAGTGATGATTATCCCAGGTGATGATTATGGCAAGCTCCCTAAGTACCTCGAGAGGTGGATTGAGGCATGTTGGCCAAAGGAGAAGGCAAAGTGATATGCTCTTTTAACCAAGATTGCAAGTTGAGTATGAGTTTAAACTTAGGACAATAAGACTATTATTTGATTTTAATTTTCTGTCATAAATATCTTGTTTTAGGTGTTTTAAAAGATGAATAAGACCTCAATAAAATGCATTTTATTTTATTAAGCTCTTACTTTTACCTAAGTTGCCCTTTTCGGGTTTTTAACTTAGCAAGCTACCTTGATTGTTGTCAAGACTGCCTTTTTAGTTTTTAGTCTAGCAGGTTGTATCCTAATTTTTGCCTAAGCCACCCACTTGGATTTTTAGCTTGGCAGGTTTCATTCTTTTCTCAATTTTGTTTATTCATTTTTAACTCTTGCAAAGGCTTCCTACGTATCTCTTTATAATAGATTTTTTTTTTGAAAAGATGAATTTCATGGTAATTTTGTTTTAGAATTAGATCCACGTAGTTCTTGTTACAATTATGTGATTCCTGAATGCATGCTCATACAACAAGAACACTATATGAAGTATTTCTTGAGCTGATCGAGGTTGGTCAGATGACTGAACTCATTGCCATCGACATTCATCAGAATGATGCCTTCGTCTGACATGATCTTTTTGATGATGCATGGTCCATCCCAAGGAGGTCTGAATTTCCCTCAAGGGTCTTCCATGACTTGTCTGATTTCTTTTAGGACTAGGTCACCTTCTTGAAGATTGTGACTTCGAACCCTTTTGTTGAAATGTTTTGCAAGCCTTATTTGATAATTCTGAGTATGATGAAGTGTTTCCAACCTTTTCTCATCCATCAGGTTGAGTTGGTTATAGTTGGCTTGTTGCCAATCAAGTTTAGAAATTTGGGCTTCTTAAAGAACTCTTACTGTCTAAATCTCCAACTCTATAGGGAGGACTGCTTCCATTCCATAAACTCTTGAATAAGGTGTGGCTCTGGTAACTGGTTTGTATGTAGTTTTGTACCCACAGAGGGCATTTGGCAAGTGCAGATGTCAACCTTTATGATTAATAATCATTTTCTTAAGCATGTTCTTCAATGCTTTGTTGGCAGCCTCAACTGCACCATTGGTCTGAGGTTTGTATGGGGAAGATATGTGATGTTCTATCATTTCATTTTTTAGGAAAGTGACTACCTCTTTCTGGAAGTGGGAGTCGTTATCTGAAATGATCTCATATGGGACACCATACCTTGCGATGATGTTTCTTTTGATGAATTGGGCCATCTTCTTTGAATCTAGGACTTGGTAAGGTGCAACTTTAACCCACTTGGTAAAGTAATCAATGGAAACCAGGATATATTCATGGCCAACAGATGACTTTGGTGAAATCTTTCCAATGATGACAATGCTCCAAACCGTGAAGGGCCAAGGGGTTAAAATTGGATTAAATGGAGAGGAGGGAAACTTTTGAAGCTTAGAATACTCTTGACATTTGGGATACCTTTGGGAGAACCATGCATAGTCTCCATTCATGGTTAACCAGTAGTAACCTTAATTCATGATTTTACAGGATAATTCCTATCCATTCATGTGGGTGCCATCTGTCCCACCATGGATTTCTTCCACGATCTTATTAGCTTCTTCATTAGAGACACATCTTAAGTGTATGCCATTCTAGGTCTTTTTATAGAGGATGTCACCTCTTGGAATATATTCACTTGCTTGTTGGCTTATGGTTCTCCTTCCTAATTTGGAAGCATCTTTAGGATATTCACCTTTCATGAGATAGATCTAAATGTCCCAGTACCAAGGTTTTTCTTTAGCTTCTTGGACATTTATGCAATGAGCTTGAAAACTTGGTTCACACTTGATGCTTACTGAAATAGGATGGATAATGAACCCATCACATATTTCTATCATAGATGGTAAGGTTTCCCGTACGTCGACAAATATATTTTGAGTTCTTGGCAGATAATGGAAGGACAGAGCATCAAAGCTGTTTGCTAATTTTTCGAAGCGCTTATGGTAAGGAACCAAATGCTCCTCTTTGATTTTTCATTTTCCCAAGGCTTGGGAGACTATAAGGTTGGAATATCTATAGAATTCCAAGTTTTTTTATTCCAATATAAAAGTGTTGATTCCAATCTAGAAACACATGCCTCATACTCAGCTTCGTTGTTTGTTACCTCAAAATCCAGTTTGAGTTCTAGAGTTAAGCTCTTGCCAGTAGGTGTAAGGAACACCATCCCGATGCCATATCCTTTATGGTTGGCAACTCCATCAAAGTACATCTTTCATACCTCATTTTGGAGAAATAGGATCTCTGTGTAGGGAAACTCAAGTACTTCCCAATGATCCTTGGTTGGGGCAGCAACCACCTAGTCAGCAATGACGCTACCCTTGGTGTTTTTCCTTTGAACATATTTGAGATCATAGGCTGCCAGGACTGCCATCCATCTAGCCATCTTACTGTCTAGGACAAGCTTCTCTATGAGATACTTAAGGGGACTTTAGTCAGTGAGGACATGTGTGATGTATGCCCTTAGATAATGTTTGATCTTGTGACATACCTATACTAGAGCTAGGCAGAGCTTATTGATGTTACTGTATTTGAGCTCGTGTGTCAGCATTCTCTTGCTCAAATAATAGATGGCATTAACTTTATGTAAATTTAGGGCATTTTGTGCCAACATGGCACCTATAGTTTCATTGGTGATTGCCAAGTAGACTAGTAGTGGTTTGTCAGGCCTAGGTGGCTGCAGAATTGGTGGGTTCAAGAGGTATTTCTTAATCTAATCAAAGGCTTTCTGATATTACTCATTCCACTGCTTAGAGAAATTTTTCTGGAGTTGATTGAATATCGGTCCAAAGGTGTTTGCTAATTGGTTAATGAACTGACTAATGTATTGGAGGTGACCACCCAGGAAACCTCTTATCTCCTTTTCAATTTTAGGAGGTGGCATGTCAAGGATGGCTTTAGATTTGGTAGGGTCGACTTCAATTCCTTTCTTGGTAACCATATATTCGAGGAACACTCCACATGAGGCTCCAAATATGCACTTGTTGGGATTAAGCTTGAGATTATATTATCAAATAATGAAAAATTTCTCCAACGCTTGCAGATGATGTTCAATAGTAGCACCTTTAATGACCATGTCATCAATCTAGACTTCCACTTCTTTGTGCATGATGTCGTGGAAGACTGTGGTAGCCATTCTTTGGTAAGTGGCTCCATCATTTTTCAGTTTGAATGGCATTACTTGATAGTAGTAAGTGCTCTATTATGTGATAAAAGTTGTCTTCTTCTTGTCTAGAGGATGAACTAAGATTTGATTGCGTCCAGCGGCCAAATCAGTTAAGTAAACCATTTCTAAGCCGGCTAATATGTTGACCAGGAGGTCTACGTGAGGAAGAGGAAAATCATCCTTAGGGAAAGCCTTATTCAGATCCAAGTAGTCCACACACATTTTAACTTTCCCATCCTTCTTCGGTATTGGGACTATGTTGGCCAACCAATATGGATAACTGATTGGCTTGATGAATAAGGAAAGAGATTTGTTTAGAGACTTCTTCCTTGATTGGGAGAGACCATGCTACAATCATACACTTGAGCTTCTATTTGACAAGCTTGCAATCTGGATAGGTTAGAATTTTATGGATGGCGATGCTTGGATCAAGTCCGGTCACGTCGTTGTAGGTGAAACAGTCTTCGAATCTCTTGATGGTAAACTCAGTGTCCTATTTGTTTGAGCTTGAGATGCAATGTATGTATTTTTAGGCATGTCGTGAGTGTCAGTGTTTATAAGCTCTTTAACTGCATCTTTTATTTCATATATTATTTTATTCTCTTTTTCTATTTGATTGAGGTCAGATTAATCAATTGAAACATCAAAAGAAAATAAAGAGACTGGGTCTTAATAAGAAAATTTGATCATTTTAATAATTTCAATATGAGATAGGTCCATGATTACATCATATTTATAATGATAACCCGATGGACCAATTGCATCATATTCAAAATCAGAAGAAGAAGACTCAGACTTAGTATCAGTTTCAGATTTAGACTTTGATTTTATCTCGATCTCTGATTTATTTTTAGCCATTTTTTCTTCATAAGTCCAATTGTTGAGCATTCCTAAGATAGGCTTGATCAAGGTAGAGAGGTTAGTTTTTTCCTCCTTATTAGTTAGGATAGCTATTTCGCCAAAGGGGCTAGCTTCCATATCCCCTTATAGTCATTAGCCAAGGAGTAAATCAGGGAACAATCTTTAGAAGCCAGCTTCACATCAGAGAAGAGCTCAAAACTAGGAATTATTATACCAGTCACAAAGAAAATCCATGGCTCGGGAAAAAGCACAGTAAGGAACTGTCTCTCCCTCTTTTACAAAATACACATTTAGAGTCTTGAAATATGGCCTTATGAGGATGTCAGCTTCTTCACCTCTTTTGTTTATACCGGACCTTTCTTTGGCTTTGGCATTTTCTTCTTCAATCTCATCATTTGTTGGGTGATAACCCATACTAAAAGGAGGAGTAAAGAACTTAAAGTCATTGAAGGACTCGATTCCTTGTTGATTTTTCCCAAAGCCCAGACTAGGGAAGTAGGTCATGTGTTTCATAATATTCCCAATCACTGGGTTACAGTACAGGTCGAAGTTTAGGGTGATTGCTTCCTTTAGATTCTTTGTAGTATGAATGAATTAGACAAATGAGAAG
Source organism: Codiaeum variegatum (assembly GCA_948294925.1). Lineage (NCBI taxonomy): Eukaryota > Viridiplantae > Streptophyta > Magnoliopsida > Malpighiales > Euphorbiaceae > Codiaeum > Codiaeum variegatum. Next base: position 5,207 of record CAOJBK012868778.1, read on the forward strand.
TTGGATAAAGGATATACTAGCAGCTTAGGTTGAATCTCCAGAAGGGGAACTGCATCTATGACCTCAGATTTTCCAAACAAGTCAGATTTGATAGTAACTATTTTGCCTTTGAGTGGGAACTTGACTCTTTAATGTCAAGTTGAACGCACTGCCTTGGCTTGATGGATCCAAGGTCTCCCCAAAAGTATATTAAAGCAAGAAGGCATATCAATCATTTGGAAAGGTATTTTGAAATTAGTGGGGCCTATGGTGATGGTCACAGTTGCCACCCCCAAAACTTCTCTTTTTAAATAGTCATATGCTCGAACAATTTGATCAAAAGGTGTGAAATTAGTAATGCTCAGACCTAGGAGGCTCGCCACTTTAAGTGGGTAGATATTAAGTGCAGACCCATTATCAATCAAAATCATTGTAACAATATTTTCTCTAGTGGTGATTCTGATGTACAGGGTGTCATTATGAGGTCCCGCATATGGAATTTCATTGTCTGTGAAGGATATTGACTCCCTTTTGGTAGAACTTGTAATGGAAGAAACCAAAACTTCAAGTGATATATCGGTTGGGGTTTGATAATGACTTAGTGCCTTACAAAGAGCTTTGTGGTGAGGATAGAAAGACATAAGCAGACTCCATATAGAAATATTTGCTTGGGTCTTTTTCAATTGTTTTTAGTAAGGGGTCCTCTTCAGGTTCAGGAGTTCCCTTGTTTTGAGCCACTGGTTGGCTTGCAGATTGTCACAATGTTTTTCTTGACAAAAACCTATCAACGACTCTAAAAAAATTATAAAAATTAAAAGGAATCAATTAAAAAGAAAAAATAATGGAGTCACCACCGATTGATATGTTTTATAAGGTTCAGTCAAAAAATTTTGAGAAATGGGTTCGGGAGTCACAAATACTTGGGAAAAATGTTAAGTACCCCAAGTACTAATTTTTTAAATATAAGTTTGGCCTTAAAATATTAAATTTCTTTTATTTTAGATTTAGTGTGTGTGCTACTAATAAATAAATAAGTGAATAAAAAGAACTAAACATGTAAGAATTTATTATTGATAAACTAATTTTGACTTGTGTTTATTTTGACTATAGGGCTCAAGGCCTAATGCATGAAAATTTTTACAAAAGTGTGACTCCAAGGCCTAAAGCGCAAAAGCATGGCTTAATATATTTTAAAATATGGACTTAGAAATGTGAAATAACCCCTTTTACTATTATTTTGAGGTGACTGATTGTTATAAAGTGATAATGATATGGAGTTTTATTATGTGATGGTTTATCATAAGTTGATGAATATGTGAATATATTTTTGATGAACTTTCACTATAAAAATTATGAATATGAGAAAGGAAATAATTGAAAATCAGATTCTTTATTAATAATATCCATATTTGCACGGTATTATAATAAAATGAAAATAATAAAAAAAATACAATTTTTAAACTCTACAAAGTTCAAAATGCAAATTATAAGGTAAATGGACCCGAATTACTTCGACCCTTGATCTTTATTACTAGAACTTAACTTCGAAGCTATGAAATATGACTCAAATGAATTATCAAATGTATATTTATGTTTAATAAGAAAATTAATTTTTACTATTATATTTGGCTCAGATTAGACTTTCATCATAAAACGAATTAAAGGGGTAATAAATAGCTTTAAATCACAAAATATAACTTAAATAGTTTTTCTTGATTAAAATGGCTCTGAACTCTAAGCCAAACCGAAGCAAAATTTTTTGGGGTTTCTAGTCATTTTGAAATTTAAACCAATAACTGATACTGACTTAATTTTTGAGCCATCTAATCTTTGAAAATTCTATTTAGGCTTATTTTATTTTTAGAACTAAGTACTGCCATCATCTTTAAAATGTTTATTTGTTCTTCTCTTTTATTGGGTCTAATGCATGGAGTGGTTCCACACAGTCTGAGTAGAACTCCTTTGGTTAGGTTGAGTACACCTGTAAAAATAGAGAAATAGTCAAAGGTGGCCTGATGGGTGTCCAGCATAAACCCTCCGACGATCAAGTCAGTTACTGTAAATGAGTTGTGAGAAAGATCTCAGAAATGGAGTGTACTTCTTTTACTGTGTGAGTAAAGTTGTACCTGAATGAGACTATTTGAGGCGTATTTATAAGGTTGTGGCCCTTTATTTGGGATATGTGTCTGCTTGAACCTTCGTAGGTAAGACATGTGTTTGATTTAAGTAGTCTACATGTACCTTAATGGGACTGTGACAAGACCAGAGGGCTGTTGACTGATGTGGTCAGTCTATCTTTATCGGACGGTCGAGCTCCAAAGGCTATTGGGCTAGATATCTGAGGGTTCGGAGGGTTCGGAGAGTGACTAGAAAACTAGTAAGGCTCAATCTAATCTAGAACCCCTTAGTTGGTGTTGAACCATAATGATGCAGGGTCCTGAACCCCTAGTTGGTGTCGAACCACACAGATGCAGGGCTGTATCAGTACCCTTCAGCGACCAACTCAGTTTCTGTAGAGGAGTTGTGAGAAAGCTCTCAGAAATGGAGTGTGTGGCTTTTACTGTATTAGTAAAGTTGTACCTAAATAAGGCTATTTAAGGAGTATTTATAAGGTTGTGGCCTTGTAGCTGGGACATGTGTATGCATGTAGGTAGGACACAAGTTCGCTTTAGGTAGTCACACGTACTTTGATGGGACTGTGACAAGACTGAAGGGCTACTGACTGATGTGGTCAGTCTATCTCTATTGGAAAACCAAACCCCAAAGGCTATTGGGCTAGATCTTTGAAGGTTTGGAGGGTTCAGAGAGTGGCTAGCAAACTCGTAAGGCTCGGTCTAATCCTGAATCCCTTAGTTGGTGTCAAACCATAATGATGTAGGATTCCAAACCCCTAGTTGGTGTCAAACCACACTGATGTAGGGTCGTATCAGTAGCCCCCCTTTAGTGTTAGTACTCAAAGGCTATCAGCTCAAAGAGTGATTGAGGAATGTCTACCGAGCCCCATGGAGAATGCTCTTTTTCCAGCAGGCAATTTTGAATTTTGAATTTCAAACGGATGGGTGTCAGGAGGTTCGTGTAATTTCTGAACTGACAAAACATGACCCTTCACTACTCCAGATGCAACCTCTCACCTAATTCGGATGAGACCATTGCATTCCTCGATGTAACAGCTCCTTTATTGTTACCGATTCTTTCATGCCATGTGGCGGCACGTTCGGTGCATTCTTGGTGAGTAATTAAGGCTTAAACAGTTACTGGCTACCATGTGTCACCTTTGAGCCATTTTTTCTTGGACTTTAATGCCTCCTGGATGTCTATAAAAGCTTATCTTCTTCCTCATTCTTCATTTTCTGAATCTTCTCCTCTTTTCTCTATTCTAGATTTTCTTTGCTTTCTTCACTCTTTCTTATCGTCTTTCTTCTCTGTTCTTCCTTATGAGTTTCTATGGCTCCCCCATAAAAATAAAAGAAACACTTTCTGCAGGTTGAAAAGGCTCAAAAGAAAAGCAAGGCCCATGACACTGTCTCCTACATAAACAGTACGATGAAGCCATATATGAAAGACATTACCCCCATGTCTTTTAACTTTAGTGCATTCATTGAGAATGTAAACTTCATGTCCAAATACATCCATGTTACTCACCCTTCACTAGAGGTCAGGATCTTCTCAACCAACACACCTATTGAGTTAGCGAAGGGAGAGCAAGATTATGTGTGGTACTATGATCATATGATCAGAGGCTTGCTCTTTCCTCCCTCTCCTTTCTTCTATAGATGCTTCGAGTATTTTCAAGAAACCCCATGATGTTGATGCCAAACTCCATCGAAAACTTGCATTGCTTCGAGGTGGTTTGCTATGTGCTAGGTATCTCCAACCATAGTGCAAAAATGTTCCATGCATTCTTCAATATTTTTGTTTCTAGCGAGCCCTACATTTGGTGTTTTCAAAATAAGCCTCTGAAAACCCTCTTTGGGATTAAAAAAAACATGGTAGATGTCTGGAAGAATAAATTCTTCTATGTGAAGGTACTGAATCCCCTCAAGGAGGGTCAGGTGGGCTTCAGATTCCCAGGAACCTATACCCTCTTGTCCACTTTAGGAACTTCAACAAGCCTCTTCGTATTGGTAGCCCCTTCCTCCTTAGAAACTACAGATGCAATTGCTAAGATGCCTGCCCCTTCATCCAGCCCATCAAGGTCTGACGTCGCTTCAACAACCACTAAGGCCATGGACTGCTCCACCTTGCGAATATTAGCAGCCTGAGAAGTTACTCTAAAGCTCCTTCAGCATTTCAAGTCTCCATCATCTCCCTTAACAAGATGGAGTCATCCCCAGGAAGGACAGAAGTTGATTGGGTGCTTGTCTCAACCACGCCAGCTAGCCCAACCCCCTCAATAGCTGGCTTGTTCCTTGTAAATGAGCCATAATATTAAAATAAGAATTAAAGAACAAGATATAAATGAGAAAGAAGTAGAATATTTTCATACATTGAGGAACTGAAAATCTCTTAGGAGGAGGTTAGGATGTAGGAGCTCGGGTCAGAACCTTAGCCAGAACCTCCGCAGCCTTTGTAATATCCTCTGTAGGCCCCCGATGAAGCCTCTTCAAACTCTTTCCCTCACTAGCTGACACTGGAGCTGCTCCAAAAGGCTCACCGATAGTAATTAACCCCCTCTTTTGAACTTGGGGCACATCAAGTACCTCCACCTCAGAAATTTCATCCATGGGGATGTCTTCAGCATCGCCCCTAGCGGGCATAGCTACTTCCTCACACTCGTCATCAGCGATGACAATGGTAAAGGTAGTAGGATTACACTTAGACGAGTAGTCCAAGTCCTCCTTCCCGATCCTAAAGTTCTTCAGATACCGGTATAGGAACTCCTCTACATTCCAGTTCCTCAAGGGTATGTGCTGGGTATCTCCAACCATAATGCAAAAATGTTCCATGACTTCTTCAATCTTTCTGTTTCCATCGAGCCCTACATTTGGTGATTCCAAAAGAAGCCTCTGCAAACCCTCTTTGGGATAAAAAAGAACATGGTAGTCAACTGGAAGAATAAATTCTTCTATGTGAAGGCGTTGAAGCCCCTCAAGGAGGGTCAGGTGTGCTTCGGATTCCCAGGCACCTATACCCTCTTGTCCACTTCAAGAACTTCAATAAGCCTCTCTACATTGGCAACCCCTTCCTCCTCATAAATCATATATTCAATTAGTGGGATGCCTGTCCCTTCATCTTGCCCATCAAGGTCTGATGTCACTTCAACAACCACTAGGGCCATGGACTGCCCACATCATGAACATCAGTAGCTTGCTGAACAACACTATGTGGCTGCGAGAGTCTGAGAAGTTACTGTAAAGCTCCTTCAGCACTAAAAGTCTACATTATCTCCATCAACAAGATGGAGTCATCCCCAGGGAGGACAGAAGTTGATTGGGCGCTTGTCTTAGCCACGCCAGCTGGCCTATCCCCCTCAATAGCTGGTTTGTTCCCTGCAAATGAGCCACAATATTAAAATAAGACTTAAAGAACAAGATATAAAGGAGAAAGAAGTAGAATATTTTCATACCTTGAGGAACTGAAAATCTCTTAGGAGGAGGTTGGGATGTTCGGGTCAGAAGTTAGCCAGAACCTCCCCAGCCTTTGTAATATTCTCTGTAGGCCCCTGACGAAGCCTCTTCAAACTCCTTCCCTCACCAGCTGACACCGGAGTTGCTCCAAAAGGCTCGTCGATAGTAATTGACCCCCTCTTTTAAACTTAGGGCATATCAAGTACCTCCACCTCATAAATTTCATCCATGGGGATGTCTTCAGCATCACCCCTAGTGGGCAGAGCTACTTCCTCACGCTTGTCATTAGGGAAGGCAATGGTGACGGTAGTAGGATCGCACTTAGACGAGTAGTCCAATTCCTCATTCTTGATCCTAAAGTTCTTTAGATACTGGTACAGGAAATCCTCTACATTCCAGTCCCTCAAGGCTACTACAACTTGGTTCTCCTCAAGGGTCCGTATTTGCAAGAGTCCAGTCTTGAAGCAGAGGATGGGCAGGAAGGCCTTGTTGTCAACTTGGTGGAGAGGGAGGTTTGCCTCTGGAATGGCTTGACAATGGCCTTGGCGACCTCCTTCATGACAGCCTTCGCCTTCTGGTCCACCAAGGGTTTTGCAGAATAATTGAGGGTTAGCAAGGATGAATAAAAGTAAGTAAGAGTAAGACAACTAAGGAAGAAGACTCACCTGAGAACCTTCACACATTGCAAGGCAGTGAGAAAGCCCCATCAGGATGGTGGAGGAAAGAATAGCTCATTATGAGGCCTCAGTCTAAGGAACATCAACATGAAGACAAAATTCGGATACTTCGAGCATCAACAAGGCTCAAGTTATTCTCAAGATTTTCAACTCTAGGCCTTCCCCTGTAGGTACCTAGGAATCTGAACCCCGCCAGACCCTCCTTGAGGGGATTCAACACCTGTACAAAGAAGAATTTATTCTTCTAGTTGTCCACCTTGTTCTCTTTTGTCACAAAGAGGGTTCATAAAGGCTTCTTCTAGAAGCCCCAAATGTAGGGCTCGCTGGAAATGGAAAGATTGAAGAAGGCATGGAACATTTTTGCACTAGGGTTGGAGATACCCAGTACATAATAGACCACCTCAAACCAGTGCAAGTCTTTGATGGAATCGGGTGTTAACATCAAGGGGTTGACTTGAAAATACTCGAAGCATCTACAGAAGAAGGGAAAGGGAGAAAAGATCTAGACTCTAATCATGTGATCATAGTACCACATATAATCCCGCTCTCCCCTGGCTAATTCAAGAGTCATACTGGTTGAGAAGATCCTGGCCTCTAGTGAAAGGCGAGTAATGCAGATGTATTTGGACATGTAGTTTATGTTCTCAATGAATGCACCAAAGTTGAAAGGCATGGGAGTAATGTCTTTCATATACTACCTCACCAGACTATTTATGTAGGAGATAAAGTCATGGACCTTACTCTACTTTTAAGTCTTTCCAACCTCCAGAAAATGTTTCTTTTGTTTATGTGGGGGGAGCTATAGAAAAGCACAAAGAAGAAAATAGAAGAAAGAAGATAAGAAAGAGTGAAGAAAGCAAAGAAAATTAAGAACATATCAATAATAGAGAGAGGACCAGAAGATTAAGAAAGTGAAGAATGAGGAAGAAGACAAGCTTTTATAGACATCCATGAGGCATTAAATTCCAAGAAAAAATGGCTTAAATGTGACACATGGTAACCAGTAACTGTTCAAGCCTTAATTTCTTACCATGAATGCACCGAACCTCCCGCTACATAGCAAGAAAGAATTGGTAACAATAAAGGCACCGTTACATAGAGGAATGCAATGGTCTGATCTGAATCAGGTGAAAGGTCACATCTGGAGCACTGATGAGTCACGTCTAGTTAATTTAGAAATGACACAAACCTCCTGACACCCATCCATTTGAAATTCAAAATTCAAAATTGCCCGCTCGAACAAAGAGTGTTCTCCATTGGGCTCGGTAGACATTACTCAAGCACCCTTTGAGCTGCGAGTCTTCGAGTGCTAACACTAAAGGGAGACTACTGATACAACCCTACATTAGTGTGGTTTGACACTAACTAGGGGTTTAGGACCTTGCATCATTATGGTTCGATACCAACTAAGGGGTTTAGGATTAGATAGAGCCTTATGAGTTTTCTAGTCACTCTCTGAACTCTCTGAACCTTCAAAGATCTAGTTCAGTAACCTTTGAGGTTCGATCATCTGTCAGCAGCCCTTCGGTCTTATCACTATCCCATCAAGGTATATGCAGACTACCTAAAGCGAACACGTGTCCTACCTACATGGGTTCTAGCAGACACATATCTCAGCTATAGGGTCACAATCTTATAAATACTCCTCAAATAGCCTCATTTAGGTACAAATTTACTCACATAGTAAAAGCCACACACTCTATTTCTAAGAGCTTTCTCACAACTCCTCTGCAATAATTGACTTGACCGTCGGAGGGTTTACGTCGGACACTCGTTCAGTCACCCCTGTCTATTTCTCTATCCTTACAAGTGCACTCAACTTACCTAGAGGAGTTTTACTCAGACTGTGTGGTACCTCTCCATGTATAAGGGTCCTTCATCATAGCCTAGGTTTTAAAAATGTTTTATTGAAAACATTTTTTCTTTTGAAAATCATTTTATGAAAATAATTTTTTTATAATATCATATATAAAAAATGGAGGTTTGTTTTTAGAGTATTATATGATCAAAAGATTCCACAAACTAAAAGTAAAATTTTATCACACTGTGGTGAGACCCACTATAGTGTACGGGAGTGAGTGTTGGGCTATAAAAGCACAACAAGTCTCTAAAGTTAGTGTGGAAAAAATGAAGATGCTTAGATGGATGTGAATCCATATTAGAATGGATAGAGTCCGTAATGAATATATCAAGGATAAAGTCAGAGTTGCCCCTATAAAAGACAAGTTGAGAGAAGGGAGACTGAGATGGTTTGTGCATGTGCAGCGTAGACTTTTAGATGAACCA
>CAOJBK012868992.1:0-17774 GCA_948294925.1 Codiaeum variegatum
AAGAAATTTTCAAAATTTCATCAACAAAAATCCTAAAAATTAATATGCATGATAACAATCAATTCAAACCAAACAATGAAAATTAACCTAAATTAAATGCATAAATAACACATTCAATCAAAATAAAACACAAAACCAAAACAGATGTTACGTACTGCGACGTTCGTAATCGAACAAACTGATTCAGAATTGCTGGGCGGTCTGTGACATGACTGTGACTGTGAACGTGACTGTCGGCGGCGTGGAGAGGCGATCGGCGACGAAGCTGGGCGGTCACCGGTGGAGTTTGTTGCTTCAAATGGCGACGTCGGCAGCCAAACAGTGATGGGTTTGAGTGATTCTGTTTTTTTTTTACTGACCATTGATTGACGCCATTTTGGCGTCAGTAAAAATTTTAATTTTTTCCCGACTCTTTACTGACGGATTTTAGCGTCAGTAACATTATTTTGCAACGCGACTTTACGTAAAAAATTGAAATCTTGCCCATTTATTACTGACGCTAAAATTTCGTCAGTAAATCGTCAGGAAAAATATTTTTTTTCTCAATTTCTAACGCTTTACTAACGCCTAAAATGGCGTCAGTAATTTTTTTCTGACTCTTTATTGACGCATTTTAGCGTCGGTAACGTTATTTGGAAGTGCGACTTTACGTAAAAAATTTCATTTCCGCCCAAGTATTATTGACGCAAAAATAACGTCAGTAAATAGTCAGGAAAAAAAATTTTTCCCACCATTTCTGACCCTTTACTGACGCTAAAATGGAGTCAGTAATTTACTGACGCATTCTTTTCGTCAGTAAAGGGTCAGTAAATTAACAAAAAAATTTTTTTTTTTCATCTGTAATGTTAATTTTGGCGTCAGTAATTAGTGACGCCAAAAATTGCGTTAGTAATTGGCGTCTGTAAAATCAAGATTTCTTGCAGTGGTTATCCGAAAGAGCCAGGTATGGGTCCTCAGGAGGGGCCCAACATAAGAGTAAGGCCTAGGCCCGTTGGACTAGGAATACTCCAGAAGAGTAAGGGAATCTCCGAACCAAATAGGCTCAGACCACATCTTCAAATAAAGGATACCAGACCACCCCTGGTCCGATGTTATAGATATCATGGCTCGAATAAAATAACAAATTATCTCGATCATATAGTACAATAGTACAGGTGCGCGCGCGCCTCCTGACATAGCCTGTGTATGCCAGATGCTTGTACCCTCTGCATGTAACCACCTCAAGGTATTGTCATAACGCAAAAGGATGTCCAAGGTGGTGGCCCAACCAACACCTGCCACATCAACCCCACTACAGCTCCATCTAATCCAACGATATCCTTGCTCACCAAGAAATCATCACACCCGTTCGATCCAAGATGAGTTCGTACTAGGGATCCCTATATAAGGTCTCCATGCTCAAGTCTCATGTAAGTTGAACTTCTTCTTCTTCTTTTCTATCAACTCTTAGGCACCATGCTTAAGGGCTTCTTCCAACAACTAAGAACTGACTTGATCGTCGGAGGGCCCTTGCTAGGCAACTAGGCTAGCCCTCTAACAAATCTTTTATGATTGCAAGCCTTAGAATTGAAGCCTATTATTGAAAAACCCAAACTACCTTGAAGACCTAGAGTTGTTGATTGGGTTAAGACTCATCAATTGGCACCATCTGTGGGAAACATTTTTTTTTGTTCATTTGAGTTTTCAAGGCAGTTCTTCAGTTCAAAAAGCCTTTCTTTTCCAGAAACTCTAAGTCCCAAGTTCCGTTCTAAGGAATGGGAGATAATCCAAAAAAAAAAACCCTTGTGGGTAACACCCAGATACCCCCTAGCAATGTTGCCAATACTTCTTTAAACCCACCAAATCCTATTGCCACCGTACCCACCCTATAAAACCTAACATCAGTTTAGATTTTACATGATCTCCTTACTGCCATAACATAAAATGGCGCACAAACCTCCACTCCAACCACCCCAACTAATTTGCAAGCCACTTACCCCAAGCAGTCCAACTCTTAGCCACCTTACTTCATGCCGCAAAAGCTGTAGCAAACACTCCACCAAAAAACCTTAACACTCCCTCCCTCCTCAAAAACCCAGATGGTGTTAATAGAAGGAAGGTGAATAGGTGCCGCAATTTGAATGGCACAGAAAATGGGAAAGGGGGAGGTGAGGAGAAAAGGGTAGACTCTGAAGGTGGGAATAGGCTGAGGTCAGTCATTAGGGATGTGATGGTAGAAAATGTTAGGGGAGAGAGACAGAGTCAGGGGGAAAGGGAAAGGGAGGATCACAGAAATGACAGGGGAAGAGGGAGGGAGTTGAGAAGGGAAAAAGCAGGTGAGGTAATAAAAGAGAGGGAAAGGTTGGGCGTAAGGGGAGAGACAAAAGGAGAAGTAGGTCCTTGGAAATCAGTACTATGGAGGCAGACTAGATTAGTGGTTGCCCACTCCCATTGTGAGAGAAGAGGAAGTAACGTGAGGGAATCCTTAGAAATGTCATGAAGAAGAAGAGATAGGGTAGATGGATAAGAGGTTGTGAGCCAAAACAGGCCCCAAGAGTTGAGAAACGAGGAAAGGAAGATAATGGTGGAGGAAATTTATCAGGAGAAGGGAAGAATCCCTGGAGATTTAAACTTGGTGTTGGCATTTAAATCCCCCTTTGTTTCAAAAGTCACTGCGTATCGCATGCCGGACAAATTTAAAGCTCCTAACATTACAAAGTATGATGGCTCCACTGAGCCCATAGCCCACCTAATGGACTATAAACATGCCATAGAGTTGCACTACATGAATGATGCCATCAAATGTCGATCCTTTTGAGGTTCTCCTGAGGGAGCAACCACAAAGTGGTATGATGGGTTGCAGCCAGAAAGTATGCCCAAATTTGAGCAACTGGTGGAAAGTTTTTTGAGACATTTTGGGTCGAGTATACCCTCGAAAATGACCACCCAAGCGCTAGAGCAAGTCAAGCAATCTAAGGAAGAATCTTTGAGGGATTACCTAGCCAGATTCAATAGAGAAGCTTTGAAGGTAACCTAACTGAACCAGTCTAGAGTGGTGGAAGCTCTACAAAATGGTACAATCCATGATGGATACTTCAAAGCTCTCAGTGGGAAGGCTCCACAAACTTTGGAAGCAGCCATAACACTAGCACAAAATACATCTGCCAAGATAAGGTGTACAAGAAAAGTCAGCTAGCTAGAAGGAGGACGAAGGAGATGGCCCCCGAACTTGAGAAAAAGATAAGGAAGAAAGAGTCTACTAAAAAGGAAGAAACAGGTGGATCGACACAGAAAGCTAGGAGTGAAACCCGTAACACTCTGAACATCTCAAAATTAACCCTGCACACAATAGCTTCGGAGGTGGTATTCACCTCATTCCAGAACAGAGACATTTGGAAGAAGCCAAAGCCATTGAGGGGAAATCTGGATAAAAGGGACAAGGCTAGATATTGCAAATTTCATGCCACTCATAGGCATGACACTAATGAGTGTAGGACACTGATGGAGGAAATAGAGAGGCTCATTAAGTAAGGCCACCTGAAAGGCTTTATGAAGAAAGATCAGGCCAGTACCAGTAAGGCAGATCGGGGAAAAGGGGACCTCGTTATCAATGATGGATCAACAAGCAATGTGGCTTATCTAAGGGGCGGACCTTCGGAAGTCACCCTAAGCTGCAACAAGCTAAAGGCTTTGTCCCAAAAGAAAAAAAAAGCCAAAATATGTGTTCTTTAATGAAACTAAAAGACTTGTGAAAGAAGAGGAGTGGAAATATAGGGCAAGGGTGGACCCAGTAGTCATAACCGCCATCATTAATAACTATTATGTACAAAGGGTGTTTGTGGATGACGGGAGCTGTGTGAACATGATGTCCGATGTAGCTTTCGTAAAGATAGGGATGGGAGAATTAGACTTAGAAGAATTGGAGAATCCTGTTCATACACTAGATCAGCCTATAATTTTAGCTATGGGGGACAGTTACAATACCATTTACTTTGAGAAGAGCGCCCAGGGAAGTAACTCTGATGGCTATTTTTGTAGTGGTGAAGGTTCTTATGGCCTATAATGTGTTGTTGAGAAGACTCCTGTTGCATGACTTAGATGCTAACATGAATGTGAGGAGGAGGAGAGACCAAGTTCCCCTACCTAATGGCATAAACCTAGATATCTTCGAAACTCCTTAAGAAGAATATGTGATGGAGCTTGTCAGGAAAAAGTGGACCATGATCCACATAGAAATGGAAGAGGTGGGTATGGTTTAGATAAGTGAGAAAAGAATCCCCAGAGGACTCAACCGGTGGAAAAGCTGGAAGAATTCCCAATGGAAGTGGGTGAGTCCCAAAAATGTCTCCGGATCAATGCCAACCTTTCAGGGGAAAAGAAGGAGGAATCTAAGGCCTTCTTAACCAAGAGCAAAACAACATTCTCCTAGGATTTAACATAAATGTCTGGCATTGAATCAAAGTCATAACTCATAAACTCAATGTGGATCTTTCATATCACCCTATCAAGTAGAAGAAGCGATATTTTGGGGAGGAAAGATAAGCGGTTATAGATGAAGAGGTGGACAAGCTATTAAAGTAGGATTCATTAGGGAAGTCCTTTACCCAGACTTGCTAACCAACGTGTTCTTAGTAATGAAATCCAATGGGGCATACCGGATGTGCGTAGATTTCACAGATTTCAACAAGGCCGACCCAAAGGACTCTTATCCCCTGCCCATGATAGACAAGCTAGTAGATTTGACAGTGGGGTATGGATATTTATCTTCCTTTGACACCAAGCAAGAATACCACCAGATCCAGATGCATCGACATGATGAAGAAAAAACCTCTTTTATCACAGAAAAAGGGACCTGCTATTACACCTCCATGCCTTTTGGGCTAAAGAATGTAGGGGCCACCTACCAGCGATTGATCAACAGAATCTTCAAAGAAAAAGTAGGAAGAAATTTAGAGGCCTACGTAGATGACATGATCATTAAAATCCAGACGTTTGGGGTGCACATTCGAGACTTAGAAGAGGTTTTTGGGGTAATGAATGAGTACGGCTTAAAGTTAAACCCAAAAAAATATGCCTTCTTCATCCATGGAGGAAAGTTCTTAGCCTACCAAGTGAGTGAAAGAGGGATTAAGCCAAACCCAAATAAGGTGAAAGCCATTATGGACATGTCCCCACCAAAAAACTTGAAGGAAGTACAAAGGTTAATCGAAAGGTTAGTAGCATTAAATAGGTTCATGTCAAAATCAGCAAAAAAAAATCTTCCATTCTTCAAAAAGCATAGGAGAAATGGAAGCTTTGAATGGACAGAAGAGTGTCAGAAGGCATTGGATGACTTGAAGGCCTCACTAGCATCAGACTAGATCTTAAGCAGACCTCTCCTTGGCAAGGAAGTATTGATACACCTTTTAGCTTCTCCTAATGTCGTGAGCTCAATTTTACTTAGAGAAGAAGGAAGAGTATAGAAGCTCATCTATTATTTCAACAAGGTCCTTCAAGGGGCAGAGCTGAATTACATACCTATTGAAAAAATTATGTATACTTTGATTTTGTCTTTTAGGAAATTTATAGTGTACCTAAAAGCCCATCAAGGGGTAGTAATAATAGACCAACCATTAAGAAGGGTCCTACATAAACCAAAAATGTCAGGAAGAATGTTAAAGTGGTCTATAGAGCTCGAGGCTCATGGGCTCCAAAATTGCCCAAGGGCACCAATTAAAGCTCAGGCGCTAATAAAATTCATCTCTAAGTGTTCCTTTCCAAATTAGGACACTCAAGAAATGAATGAAGAAAGTAAGAAGAAAATAATAGAGCTAGAAAAGGGGATCATGTGGGATCTTTATGTGGACAGAGCAAAAGGTGCAGAAGGAAACGAGGCTAATATAGTACTGAAGAATGATAAGGGGGTCCTCCTAGAATATGCTCTAAGGCTAGAGTTTAGGAATACTAACAATATTGCAGAATATGAAGCATTGATATTAGGGCTGAATCTAGCTGATCATCTTCGAACGAAAACTTTGAATGTGTACACCGACTCCCAATTAATGGTATGGCACATTAGGGGTGAGTACAAGACCAAAGAAGGAGAAATGACTCTATGCAGAAAAAGTAAAGCAACTAGTGGGATGGATGAAGGAAAATGGTGTGAAAGTGGAATTCTTTAAAATCCTTAGGAGTGAGAACACTAGTGCTGACTACCTCAGCAAATTGGCTACTCAGCACCCAATGAGCCTACCTAGGAGGGTATTCTTAGGAGTTATGAATGTTCCTAGCATCAAAAGAGGAGAGATGGTAATGGAAGTTGAAGATAGGCCATCCTGGATATATACAATCCATGCATACCTGGAAGAAGGCAAAGAGTCAGACAATCCTGTAGAGGCCAAGCAGTTGAAAAGAAGAAGTGTTTATTTCTCAATGTATCAGGGGAAGTTATACAAAAGAGGGTATTCATTTCCCTGGTTGAGGTGCCTCACCCCGACAGAAGTAGAGTAAGTGTTGTAAGAAATGCATGAGGGAGCATGTGGAATGCACGTTAGGGGGAAAGCCCTAGCAGCTAAGGCAATTCAACAAGGATACTGGTGGCCAACAATGAAAAAGATGCCAAGAAGTTTGTCCGAAGATATCAATCTTGTCAAAGGTTTGCAAAGATGGAAAGAGCCCCAACAACATAACAAATTCCCATTTATAGCATATGGCCTTTTGCTAAATGGGGGATGGACATAGTCGAGTCACTACCTATGGCTAGTGGACAAAGAAAGTTCCTCTTGGTGACGGTAGAATATTTCACAAAATGGGTCGAAGCGAAAGTCTTGGAAATAATAACGGCAGAAAATGTGGTATGGTTCTCATGGAAGAATATCATTTGTAGATTCGAAATTCCTTATCAGTTCACAAGTGACAATGGGAAATAGTTTGATAACTCCAAGACGAGGGAATTTTATTCTGGATTAAACATCAAGCATCACTTCTCTTCCGTATCCCATCCACAAACCAATAGAAAATAGAAGTGACTAACCAGACCCTCTCGTAGGGCCTCAAGAGGAGGATAGAAGGCTATGGCAGAAATTAGGCATAAGAACTTCATCATGTCTTGTGGTCCTACCGGACTACACCTAGGGAGCCTATTGGAGAGACTCCTTTCAGCTTAACGTATGGCACAAAGGCCGTAATCCCAGTGGATATCGGATTTCCAAGTGAGAGGATTAACTACTATGAAGAGGCCACCAATGACACTCAAAGGAGAGTCGATCTGGATCTAATAGAAGAATTGAGAAGCCAAATCCTCATAAAACAAGTGAATTACAAGAATAAAGTCACTTCATACTTTAACAAGAAAGTCAAGTCCATAATTTTTGAAGAGGGAGATTTAGTAATGAGAAGCCTGGAAGCCACTGGAAAGAGAGAAGGCACTGGAAAGAGAGAAGGCACTGGAAAACTTGCACCTAACTAGGAAGGTCCATTTAAAGTATTTGAGGTCATATGGCCAACGACCTACAAACTTGTAACAATGAATGGTGAAAACATCCCTCACATTTAGAATGTTCAGTACCTCAAATTATATTACCAATAGTTGAAAATCACTACTAAAAATGATGTACTCTCCCTTAAAAATTTTCTTCATAGCACTTATGGATGAAATCCTTGCTAAGGCAAGGTCTCTCATCAAGGAGGAGGGTGAAATCCTTACTAAGACAAGGCCCTTCCCCAAAGAGGAAGGAAAAATCCTTGCTAAGGAAAAGTCCTTTCCCAAGGAGGGAGGGAAAATCCTTGCCAAGGTAAGGTCCTTCCCCAATGAGGAAGGAAAATCCTTGCCAAGGTAAGGTCCTTCCCTAAGGAGGAAGGGAAAATCCTTGCCAAGGTAAGGTCCTTCCCAAGAAGGAAAGAAAAATCCCTGCTAAGGCAAGGTCCTTCCTCACGGAGGAAGAAAAAATCCTCGTTAAGGAAAGGTCTCTCCCTAAGGAGGAGAGTAAAATCCTTGCCTAGGCAAGGTCCTTCCCCAAGGAGGAAGGAAAACTCCTTGCCAAGACAAGGTCCTTCCCTAAAGAGGAAGGAAAAATCCTTGCCAAGACAAGGTCTCTCCCCAAGGAGGAGGGTAAAATCCTTGCTAAGGTAAGGTCCCTCCCCACGGGGAGGATAAAATCCCTGCTAAGACAAGGTCCTTCCAAAATGAAGAAGGAAAAGTCATAAGCAGAATACAAAGCACAAATTAAATGCCAAGGTGAAGGCTCATCAAAGTAATAACAACAGAAAAGTAACCAAACATGTGTTAATCATCATATGAGAAAATGAAAGAATTAATTTCATTTAATTAAAAAAAAAAGAAGAAAAGAAGAGGAAAAAATTTACACAGTGATAAACAAATTAAGTATAAAATACAAGTTTACTCTGAGATCACTACCACTACAGAAGTTGTTTATCCCCCTTGAACATTCTCCTCAGAGTCCTCAAGTTTGGAGGTGTAGCCTGATGGGAGGGGAGGATCTTCTTTTGCCCATAAAGGCTAGCTGGGACTAGATTTAAGCTCTTAATGTACATACTAAAGGGAGGAACTTGTAACCCCCATTCAGATTCCTTCTGCATAGGAGGAAATTTATCTGTAATGTTCGGGTGGACAACTTGAATTTCTGATAAGGGTAAGTTGTATCCTCTAGCAAAAGCCTTAGTATTGTTAGTGTAACTCAGCTTCTGAAAGTGTTCTGATTGAAGATAAGTCTCCAGCAAGCTTAGTCTATTAAACTCTAAGGCATTGGCTTTTGAAGTTGTGAAATCCAGGGTCTGTTTAACTCGAGCATACTCCTTAAGGAGTTTCTATTTCCTCTCTCGGTCATGTACAACTTAGCCTGCTTCATATCCACAACATCCCTCTCCACCTTCAGTGCATCCTCCAGTCGCTTGGTGGAAGTGGTGAGGATCTCCACTTATCCCTTTAGGTGACCAATTTCCTCCATTGTTTCCTTCTCTCCCTCCTTGGCCAGGCGAATTCCTCCATGGCCTGATCCACCTTTTTACGTTCCTCTACCCTGTACTCCTCAGCTTGAGTCAAGGCTTGTCTTACCTCTTCATGAGCCTTCTGTAAGTCAGACTGCAGTTGTCCCCACTTTTAGATAGCCTCCTATAATAAAATTTTTTTCCCAAGTTAGAAAATATATAAAAACCCAAAATGAATAAAGGTAAATAAGCAAAAACTTACACTTAATCCTGAGTCTGGGGCTAAGAAAGGAGCTGGCATAGTCCAACTCAGACCCCCTAAGGAAAGGGTGCAGAAAGAGGCAGAGAGTGCTGATGTGGAGGACACAACCTTCGTAATAAAGGCAGAGCCTAGAATCAATAGGTCTACAGGGGAAGAACCAGTGGCAGGAGGAACAGAGTCCAAGACACTTTGAGCCCCCCTAATGTTGCAACAGTCTGTTTGATGGAGGATGTGCTGGGAAGAACCTCCTCAGAGTTAAGGGGACCAAGTTCCCCAAAAATCTCCTTCTTTAGTTGGGCACCTATTAATTCCTCCGCAGTAGGATGGGAAGGGATAACCCCCTTACTGTTGATGACTAGGGCAAGAGTTGCAGACACCTGAGAGATGGTGGAGATCTTCAGTGGGTTGATTCCAGCCATAACCCTCTGGAATTCATCCATAGAAGGCAGAGGATGAAATACCCTATTCATTGGTAGATGAATTACGGGAGCAAATGATGGGCTAGAAGGTATGATCAATGCTCCACTAAGGGCATCCTTAATGATAACTTCTGAAGCAGCAGTGGATGGGACATCCAGAATGTTGGGGAGGAGGAGTAGTTGTCGGATCCTTAGTTTTGGGAGCATTCACAGGTTGAGAAGAATGGGGAGAAATTAAGGAGCTCAATTGAATAGGAGGAGGAAACTCCATCTCCTCTTCCAATTTGATCCCCTCTGAAAAACAAGAGGAATAAGTCAGGAAGGAAAAAGTTACAAAATAAAACATGAAAAGAGAAATAAAAACCCATCATTGTTAAAATACCATCACTGTCAGAAGGTAGCTTCTGACCTGTGAGCCTCTTAGTCCTTCGAATAACAAAACGGGGATGAGATCATGAAATGGACCGTTTCAGCCTCCTGACTGTGGGATGTATTACTTGTAAAGGTTTAAGGGACTGCAAGTTAGATGAAGGTCTAGAAGGGGGTATGTTGAAGCTAAAAGAATCCCTTTCGGGCCCTTCACTATTGGAATCTGAGCTAGAAGAAGAAGGCTCACTCAAGGGAACTTCCACAAAATGGAATTGTCCGGTTATCGGATCTTGTCTCAACTTTTAGCGAAAATAAGGCTTTTTAATATCAATCGAGGGTGGAGTATTCGGTACTTGGGCATAACTTCCAGCCCTAACAGGGGTAGTAAAAGGTGAAGGAGGCTCAACATACTCAACGGGGGGAACTTCAGAATGAAAAGGGGCATGGGAAATGGATGTCTCACTTAGAGGGTGTTTAGGCTTCGTGCCTTAAGGGTTCTTTTGGATCGGAGCTTCTTGATAGGTCTGAAGGAGATCTATAGCCTATGTAATGCTAATCTCTTTTTCTATTCAACGAACAACACCCTCTCACAAAAGCACTAGGGAATGCCAAAAGTGGTCCTTATTGTGGGAAGTTCATTCTAAGAATTCTATGGCCTTGATATACCCTTCTTGAAGGACTTCATATTCCATAATGAGCTCTTTAAATCTAAGATTCACATGCTCATCTATAGAGTCGTACTTACAGGCCTCCTCAAATCCAAAGGATAGGTCGAAGGTAGTACAATCTACGCCTACGGAGGAAGGTACAGGGATGGCACCTATGGGAACCTTAGTTTTGGGAGTCGTAAAGAGTAGGGCCTTACACTTGGGAAGTTCGACAGGGATAGATTTGGCTGGTTGACCTGTTATAGCAAACTCCTCTGCATTAACTGCAGCCTTTGCCATGGTTAAAGGGACTGGGGGATGCGGGATCTCCAAAGCTTGAATCCCCTCTCGAGTGGAGAAGTAAGAATCCACTTTGCCTCCTTCCTCCTTTTCTATGAAGTAGTAAAAGACATGATACACCACCCTCCCTGGGTTGTGGTAGGACAGAGACTTCAACACCTCATCTCTATTGCAAAGTCTAAGCATCCTGGTAGCGAAGTCCTTGATGGGGAATCCTATCTGATAAATCCTTGCACAAGTTTACTACATCTTTGATGGGAACTATATACACAATAATAAAAAGGGTGATTAAATATCTAAAATATTTGCACAAAATGAAAGAAAAAGTACAAATGAAGAATTACCAAACAAAGTTTGAAAAGTCTCAACTGGAGAAAGAGACAAATATAGCAGCTTTCTTGATTGGTCATATTGAACCTTGTGCCACATAATGACCCTTAGGCACAAGTAGTGGTTCTCTACAAGTTCACTATCCTATGTGAGATCCGTATGCTAGTTAGGGGAATTTAGCTCGGAGCCTTTGAGGGGGTGTTGCAGAGCCCCTGGAAACCCAAAGTCGTTCATAGGATGGTTCCCCTTATGAACAAAGTTAACATATGCAAAAGCATCCTTCTAAGGCTTCATCTTATCCAGCTTGCCCCAGAATAAGCCTCTGCTATTACGGAGGATGAACATGTACATGTCAGGGATATCTGTAATCTGTTAAATTTTGAAAACATTTGGAACATCACTGTTATGACATTCGGATACCCCGAAGCATTGCACAACAACTAAAAACAATGCATGTCTGGAATGGTGTTGGGAGTCACCATCAAGGGATTCAACTTGAACCGCCTAAAATAGTCCATTAAAATGAGGAAGGGGGAAACAGTAGCCCATTCTTAAATTGTTCTAAAAATACAACATAATGGCCATTATCCTTGGGCAAATCCATCTCAGCAATGGAACTATAGATCCTATGGTCTGGTTTGGGCATAATCAAGGCATAGAGTGGTTTATGAAGGGTGTTGGTGTGATTCTTTTTGAAAAAGGCTTATTCTTCACTGAGCAAGGGAGCCAAATCTTGCCAGTAGTTGTTTAAAATTCCCTTATAACCTTTGTCATTAGAAAAAGTGTCCCTAGCAGGAGGGGCCTTCCTAGTCTTCTTTTAACTCAATCTAAACCACCTCAACCTCCACCTCCACATCCTCAACCTATGTGTCATAGGCCCTTTTCTTAGACTGAGCTTTTCCTTTTTTGGCTTGTTGTTCAGCTGAAGTTTGAGGATTCTGTTTAGAAGCCATTACAGAATAGAATAAAGGATAGAATGTGAGTGAGAAAGAAAAATGAGTTCTAAAAAATTCTAGCAGAGCAATAGCAAAGTAGGCAAGATGAAGAAGGCTGAGGTAGAAAAGA
The DNA here is from genome assembly GCA_948294925.1 of Codiaeum variegatum. NCBI lineage: Eukaryota > Viridiplantae > Streptophyta > Magnoliopsida > Malpighiales > Euphorbiaceae > Codiaeum > Codiaeum variegatum. The sequence continues at coordinate 12,297 of CAOJBK012868992.1, forward strand.
TGGGGTATTTATAGGCCAGAGGGAGACTTAATGGCGGTCGACCGGGTTTATGAATGCCAAGCTTGACTGCGCCTAATGAAGTAGCTGCATTGACAAATAACTTGAACAATTAAATCCCATACCACAATATGGTGAAAATGTGTTGCAGCAGATAAACATCAGGCTTTAATTTTTCGATAAAAAAATCATCCAGATCCATATATGATTAGATAAAAATTAATAAATAATAAAGGAATTGAATGACCTTACCATAACTCCAGAGTTAAGGAAGCCGCTGCCGCTAGAGCATGTTGCAAGGATAGGCACCGCCGGGGCATCACTTTTTATGGCGTTCGACTGGGCTGATGAAGGCCAAGCTCGACTGTGCCTGATGCAGCCGCTGCATTGCCAAATAACTTGAGTAATTAAATGTCATACAACAATATGGTGAAACTGTGGTGCAGTAGATAAACATTAGACTTTAATTTTTCAATAAAAAATCATCCAGATCCATATAGGGTTATATAATGATTAACAAACAATAAAGGAGTTGAATGACCTTACCATAACTCCAGAGTTAAGGAAGTCGTTGCCGCTGCCACTAGAGCATCTTGTAAGGATAGCCACCACCGGCGCAATGCTTTTTATGGCAGTCGACCGGGTTGATGAAGGCCAAGCTCGACTGCGCCTGATGAAGCCGCTACATTGACAAATAACTTGAGCAATTAAATGTCATACAACAATACGGTGAAAATGTGGTGCAGCACATAAACATCAAACTTTAATTTTTCAATAAAAAATCATCCAGATCCATATAGGGTTAAATAACTATTAACAAACAATAAAAGAGTTTAATGACCTTACCATAACTCCGGAGTTAAGGAAGCCGCTACTGCTGGAGCATCTTGCAAGGATGGCCACTGCCGACGCAACACTTTTTACGGTTGTCGACTGGAGTGATGATGGCCAAGCTCGACTGCACCTGATGAAGCCGCTGCATTGTCAAATTACTTGAGCAATTAAAACTCATACAATAATACAATGTAATTCTTTTTTGGTTAAAACATTAAAACCAGTTTATTAACACCAGACAAGCACACAGAACAAGTGCAAAAATAAAACTACCATACCAATACAAAAAAGGCATTACCTCAATTTAATTCTAGTTGTACGAGTACTTCAAGTACTCCAACATTCTCAAAAATCAATTTTTTTAAAGTTAGATCTTCAACACTAAGTGTAAATTTCAATAAGAAAAATACGAACTCTATTTTTTATTTTAACCGATTACTCATATCTCAATACTCAAAACTCATTTTCACCAAATCAAACTCAAACATCAGACTTTATTTTTTCATTAAAAAATCATCCAGATCCATATAGGATTAGATAACGATTAACAAACAATAAGGGAGTTGAATGACCATACCATAACTCTGGAGTTAAGGAACCCACTGCCGCTGGAGCATCTTTGAAGGATAGCCACCGCCAGCGCAATGCTTTTTACGGCGGTCGACCGGGCTGATGAAGGCCAAGCTCGACTGCGCCTGATGAAGTCGCTGCATTGACAAATGACTTGAACAATTAAATGTCATACCACAATATGGTGAAAATGTGGTGCAACAAATCTTTAATGAAAAATGCATGCACATTTAGTACTATATTATTTAAAGGTCATGACATTTATGGCTTTACTATAAGAGCATGAGGCTGCAAATAAATCTAATAACAGCAAGCATACCTGATCAGGTTTAAGTCCTACAACAATACCAGGACAGCATTCTCAAACCCCTCTTTCACCTATACAACCCTTGTCTTGAATGAACTGCACTGTTTGCTAAAGCCAACAAAATACAAACTACAATTAACATATAACACAATGAAGATTGTCTCCACAAAAATAGCCAGAGCATCGAGTATAACTTTTCACTCAAATTCACCTATTTCAAATATGAGATCATACAGAAAACTCAAATTCAATCAATACTTTGATTCCTCATCACTACAAGCAAGCCACTATAAAGAAGTAATGTTCGTAGCAGTTTACTTACTGAATAATGCTATTGTGTCAAAATAAAGTAAAAATTTGCCATAACAATGTTCAAAATCTTGAAAACAATTTTTGAATTAGAACACTCAAATCTTAATCAACACAGAATTGCAAGATCTTCAAGAACAATCTCCCTTTCTTTTAACCATTTCATAAAATCCAAATAAAAAATTTATAACCAAATTAGCCCTAACAGACTCATTTTCTTCAACATTTCATATCCAAACCCCAATTCCACTATTATTTGCTTTACCGAAGTTCTTTCATTTTCATTAACCAAACATATCACAAAACAGAGAACTCGCCACTGTTCAACTACAATATTCAACTTTGGCGTGTCACCAGCACCCTCTTCTTCAGGATCTTCATCGTTCTCCTCTTTCTCTTCAGCGTTGCCAGTCTCAGTCTTCTCTGACACGTTCTCAGCCTTCTCCCTCACTTTAGCAACCTTCGGCTTGTTCTTTCCATCTATTTCCCCTTTTTCTTTTTGGGCGACTCGACCGGACGATCAACAGAGATGTTCGAGTTGGCTCGACGACTCGAGCTACGACTCACTCTAGTCGAAGAAGCAGCAACGGCCTTCCCCGCCTCACCAACAGGCTTACGCTTCCTTGGCGCCATTGTATTAGAGAGAGAAATGGAAGTAGAGATGTGGCTTGTTTCTCTGTACGCTCGAGAATGAGACAGAACGATTGAGAGCTCCAATATTAATACATGGGAATTCCCGTGCCCAGATTCCTGCGCTTTTTATCTATTGCTTTTTGAATGGACCGTCATGATTCAATTGATTATTGATGGGATTTGGGATTATACAGTGTTGACAGGATGTTGATTGGAATTCCCGCTGGAGTTTTTGCGTTAGTGAACAGAGAGAAGCAAAGGATAGGGATATTAACATAATTTTTTAACGCTTAAAAACAGACTGGTAAGTGAAGTCAGAGCGGGAAATCATAGCGAGTAATTAGAGCAGGAATTCAGAGCGGGAAATCATAGCGGGAAAGTAAAAAATTAATGGGCGGGTTTGGCAGTGATGACAGTAAACAAATAGGCAAAGCAAAAATACAGTAAAAGACCCTAAACTTAGCTATTTATTGTATTGGGTTCCTAAACTTTGATTGTGTTATATTTAACTCTTTAATAAATATCTTATATTTTATTGAGTCATTTATCATCTATTTTATTTAAACTCTTAACAATTTATTTTATATTTTATTAAGCCTCTAAACTTTAATTATATTTTATTTTGACTTTTATCATTTTGCAGTAATAAAATCTTTAATTAAGTACAAAATGAATTTTAAAGGGTCCAACACAATATAATTAAAGTTCAGAAGTTCAATGCAACAAAATACGAAAATTAAGAGGCTTTTTAAATATAGGCCAGAGGGGACACATGTACTCATGGGGTTCATCTTAGTCCCCCAGAACAATCAGAAAAGCAGATTTTAAATAGAAAAATAAATTACAATGATTAGCTTAAGTAACCGTGCCTGGGGAAGTGGAAACGGTTACAGCGTAGTTAATTGGAGAAAAGTTACTTGAAGAGACATAACGTATAAAAGAAGTGACTGAAAGGACCTCAAGAGGAGGCAGTCTTGGCATAGCATTGAAAATGCTTAATCTGATAAGCAGATAACCCTACAAGCAGCAACATATATCTCAAGCGGACTTGTTATTCCTAGGAATGCTCCGAATCACCTCCCTGTGAATAGGGGGAAACTGATAGGGGATTAGCTTTACAGGTTATCCGAAAGAGCCAAGCTTGGGTCCTCATGAGGGGCCCAACATAAGAGTAAGTCCCAGGCGTGCCGTACAAGAAATACTCCAGAAGAGTAAGGGAATCTCCTGACCAAATATGCCCAAACCACATCTCTAAATAAAGGATAACGGACCACCCCTGGACCGTTGTTATAGATATCATGGCCTGAATAAAATGACAAATCGTCTCAATTAGATAGTACAACAGTACAAGTGCGTCTGCGCCTCCTGACACAGCCCGTGTATGCCATCGACTTGTCCCCTCTGTCTTCAACCACCTTAAGGTACTATCATAATGCAAAAGGATGTCCAAGGCGGTGGCCCAACCAACGTCTGTCACATTAATCCCAGTATAACTCTATCTGATTTATAGGTATCCTTGCTCACCAAGGAATCATCACAGTCGTTCGATCCAAGATGAGTTTGCACCAAGGATCCCTATATAAGGTCCTCCATGCTCAAGTCTCGGGTAAGTTGAACTTCTTATTCTTCTTCTTTTCTATCAACTCTCAAGCACCACACTTGAAGGCTTCTTCCAGCAACTAAGAACTGACTTGATCGTCGAAGGGCCATTGTCAGGCAATCAGTTTGGCCCTGTAATGAACCTTTTGTGATTGTAGGCCTTATAATTGAAGGTCATTACTGAAAAACCCAAACTACCTTAAATACCCAGAGTTGTTGATTGGGTTAAGCCTCATCACCAAGCTAAAAAGTGTTCCAAAAAAGTAATCCTTAAGTATTTGCCCACACCTAATATTACTTTTGTACTTTTTACACAAAATAGGTCTCCTATTTATAGTCACCTAAACTTATCCAACAAGTTTAGAATTTCTTATTCCAAGTCAATTACTTAGTGATTACTCCAAGTAATAAACTTAAAACTTTCCTAAAAAAAAAAAACTCCTCTTCAAATAGGAAATAAAATCCCAATTTAAGTCAATTTTCCAAACAGCATATATGTATATCACATTTTTAAAGTTAATTATGATTCTTCCTCTTTATAAATAATAGACATAAGCATCAAATTTGCCATGAACAAAATGCTAATTTTCAAATTTACTTCAACTTTTAAAATATTTCAACTTACTAAGTGAATTTTACTTTCTATTTTAAATCTACCTTACATCACACGTGACATCTTGTAAGTTTCAATATGCATTATATGTTATGTAGGGTAGATTTGAAATAAAATGTAAAGTTGAATAGACAAATTAAAATATTTTAAAAATTAAAATAAATATGAAAGTTAGTATTTTATTAAGAAGAAATTTGATATTTTTATCAAAATAATAAGTATTAAAGTTCTTTTTCAATAACAAATGATGAATATGACTAGTTAGTGTTGAATAAATGAAATTCAAAAGGTCATTTAATTGAAAGGCTTGTTGTAATGCCTACAGTATTTTTATTTTTCCTTTTTATTATTTGTTCAGTCATTTTCTTATCACGTCTTCTTTCAAAAGCAATATTAATAATAATATCATGTAGTCTTTTATTTATTTATTTATTTGAAAAACTGACCGAAAATTAGAGAATTGATAATTCGATTCGATTCAGCCTATATCCGAATAAATATACATGTATTTAGATTTGGATTCGATTATCAAATCATTAACCCGAACCGAACCGAATTACCGGAACTTTTATATATATATTTAAATATGAGAAACGGTACGTTATGGAATTTTAGA